>LR746273.1:1805000-2035000 GCA_902729315.2 Spirodela intermedia
GAGGAGGCTACTGAGTGGGGTTGCGGAGGGCCTGACCGATCCCGGCAATCGTCCATTGTCTTAATTCGAAAGAAACTACTATGATGTTTCATACCGATAGCCCGAGTGGGGCGCCTCGTATAAATCTTCTTACAGCTCCCTGTGGGAACACACCGTCCAGGCGAGCATTGTTCGTAGCTGTCGGGACGCACCGCCGACCATGCGATGTTCCCCTTTTTTGTCCCGGGCGATTATTGAGACGCCCATAAACCAAACGTCAGTTCTTTCACACCTCTCTCTCTCTACCACTTTCAATGGGCCGTCACAGTCCGGGTGTGGGACTGTCTGCGTGCAGTCTCTCTCTCTCTCCCTCTCTCAGCTCGATAGTATGGGTGGATGACGTCGTCGAACTGACGACGCTGGATGGCGTCACTGGGTGTAAGCAGCATCTCGGAGGGGCCTCCCGGTCAGAAGAGTTCATTTAAGCGCTGAGATTACCGGGTGGAGAGAAGACTTGGGATCTGCGTCAACCGTCCGTCTCCAACTAGACCGAGCCCATCTCCCTCTCGGAATAGAGACTTCCCCTCCCTTCGCCGCCTCATCCCCCACCCCGCCGGCGCAGCATGGCAGACCAGCTCCTCTCCACGGCGCGATACGAGACCCTCCCTCTGAGCTACGTCCGCCCGGAGCAGCAACGACCAAGGCTCCACGAGGTCGTCGGTGACGACAACATCCCGCTGATCGACCTCGGGGGCGGCGACCGCGCCCGCATCATCCGCGAGACCGCCGAGGCCTGCCGCACTTACGGCTTCTTCCAGGTCCCCTCTCGATCCCTCCACCCCCTCTGATTTCCGGCCGAGATTTCGTCGGAGCCTCATCCCTCGCGTCCCTCCACCAGGTCCTCAACCACGGAATCTCCACCGATTCGATGCAGCGGATGATGGCAATCGCCCGCGAGTTCTTCCGGCTGCCGGCGGAGGAGAAGGCCGCCCACTACTCCGACGACCCCTCCAAGAAGATGAGGCTCTCCACCAGCTTCAACGTGAAGAAGGAGACGGTCCGTAACTGGAGAGACTACCTCCGCCTCCACTGCTACCCTCTTGAGGACTTCGTCCCCGACTGGCCCTCCAATCCCCCTCTATTCAAGTAAGTGAGCTTCCCCCTTCCGCAGCAACCCTCCCGACGCATCGCTCCCTCCCAAGATAAATATCATGCTTCCTCTAATGCCTCAATGACATCCCTTCCACCCCCCCTGGTTGAATCATACGGTTTCCAGCACCTGGAGTAGTAATTTATGAAGGGGCGGCAAGACTGTCGGGGTGAACCTGGCGGTTGACCTCAATCGGCGTTGACTTAATTTCCAAGTCCGCTAGGCGCTTAGCTTAACCTCGGTTGAGAATGATATAATTTAGAAATTATTTTAAAAATGCATGATCACTCTGACGAATCGGGGCCGTTCAGTCCCTCTGCTTTGGACTCCGGGCTATTAACGGCCACGTGTTTTCGTTAATCAAGAGAGACATCGGGTTAGGGGCTAATCAACAGTTCCCCAGTACCGGAAGTTAATAATAAGACGTTAGCAGACAAGAGGGTAACTTGTCGAAGTAGCACGTTAGGGACAGGCTGGTCTGAGGGAGGGGGCCAATCAATTGACCAGCTGTGTTCTTCCCCTCTATTTCTTTGACTTCATATTTTTGCCAATTGGGAATAGTTTTTTGTACATGCAATAGGTACATGCAATAAAAAATATCGGTACAGGCTGATTTGACGTTATCTGAAGGACGGGATTGCTTTGGTTTTTTATTTTCCTGTTCTCTGTTTCTCTGTTTTGCTCTGTTCGACGCTCTCTCTCGCTCTCCTCCGCTCTGGACAGGGACGTCGTTAGCGGATACTGCAGGGAGGTGCGGCGGCTGGGGTTCAGGCTGATGGGTATCATCTCGGAGAGCCTGGGGTTGGAGAAGGACTACATAGTGAAGGTGCTGGGCGAGCAGGAGCAGCACATGGCCATCAACTACTACCCGGCCTGCCCGGCGCCTGATCTGACCTACGGCCTGCCGGCGCACACCGACCCCAACGCGCTCACCATCCTCCTGCAGGACCCGCAGGTGGCGGGCCTCCAGGTCCTCAAGGGCGGGCGGTGGATCAAGGTGGATCCCCACGCCTGCGCCCTCGTCGTCAACATCGGCGACCAGCTGCAGGTGAGCTCCCGTTGATCGCTGCTGCAGCAGGAGAGGGACTAGTTGGAGAGGGATGCATGGGGGGTGTTGAGGTTCTCTCATTCTGTGTTCGCAGGCGCTGAGCAACGGGCAGTATAAGAGCGTCTGGCACCGGGCGGTGGTGAACCAGGAGAAGGAGAGGATGTCGGTGGCTTCCTTCCTCGCGCCCTGCAACACGGCTCTGATCAGCGCGCCGGAGAAGCTCACCAGCGGCGGCACGCCAGCCGTCTACCGGGGCTTCACCTACGCCGAGTACTATCAGAAGTTCTGGAGCCGGAATCTGGACCAGGAGCACTGCCTGGAGCTCTTCAAGTGTTAGCCACCCACCCAAGACGCCATGAAGCAATTTCTGTCTTCTTTTTCTTCGACGAAGCGCCGTCCCTCTCCACCACGAAGGGGTTATGACGGCGGCGGGGGCAGTGCCCTCCGCCGAACACCGGAGGATTACCATAAGAAAACTCTTTCGACGAATACCGGTCTGAGATCACCAATTATGACGAATAAAATACTCAGGCAGGCCAAGACTGTGCTACGGGTTTTGGTCTGGTGTCTCGCTTCCCTCCATCCCACCATAAAACCTCGTCAGCAGCCCATGATGGCCTCCTTCCCAAGACAAGGTGGTCCATGTAGTGGCTGGGTGGTCTACGTAGTTGGTCTGTGACCCCGTACCAACTTGGCGTTCAGAGACAAATCTTTCCTTGCGTTGGCCAAATGGCACATGTTGTTTCTGCGAAATTCCTTTTTTTTTCACAAACGGGTGTGGTCGGCGGTGGCTAGGGCACGCATATGAGTTTCTACAGAAGGACACAACGTACAGAAATAAATGTCGCCTACTGAGGTTTAAGCTATTTATGACACTAAGATATCGGTTATACGTCAGGTGGTCCTATTTTTTATTGATTTCGGTTAAAATAATTAGTGCTAAAGAAATATTACTCAAAATTTTAAGTAATAACATTTATATGAATTCAACCCTAGAGAATATATTTTTCCAATAGCATACTATTGAGGACAAAACTATAAAAATCTCAAGAAGAAAATGGCTACTTCAGGTTTTTGACAAAAGAGAAATAAGCTCACATGGCCTGATATCTAACTTGGCTAAATTAGGGTTTTGATAAGGCATTAGCAAGAACTAATTCTTCATGTCAAGTGCCAATTAACCACGTGGCAACCTCTCTCTCTCTCAAGCTAGAGAGAAGGATTTGGGCTTAAGATTTTCTAACTTTCAATAAGTATTAAGATTTTCAATAGACAGAAATAATTTTTTAAAATAAAATTATGGTAATGTATATAAATATCGACTCTCTAGAAATTTTCTAGTTGTAGACATATCTCAATTATAAATAACATATTTATAATTATGCAAATATCTATTTTTAGATTAATATACAAAAATATTATTTCACACGTCAAAAATCCATAAAAAGTAAAGAGGTAATAATAGAGATAATAATAGGCCAATAACTTGTTATGATAGGACCCATATTTTTCTTAATAAATTTATTATTCTAAAGGTTCAGCTTTTTCTATTATGCAATGGTGTTTCTGATAAGAGGGTAGTCATATCATTGTTTTTATTAAGGATACATGTTAATTTTGTAGACTTTGGGGGAGAAGGGAAGATGTGGAAAAAGGGCAAAGCCTAATAGAATCACTCTTAGAGGTAGTCAAGCATCTAGTATTCTTATTTGAACTAAGGTACATGCATTGGATAATGAGTTCATGTAGCTATAGTTCATCAAATCGTGGAACTTGTGATGAGTTAGAGTTTCTACTTATATTGTTTGTCCTTAATTTTCTCAATCAAAAATATTATTTTAATTTGATTTGCAAAATACTTGTAGATAGCAACGAGTCAAGTCATCTCCTCAGAGAATTTAGGGCTTACTATTTAATCATTCTAATGAAGGATAGAATGAAAAAGAAAACAAGGGGTCATGGATTGAAAAGAGAAAAAAATAAGGAGAACGGTGAATTCAGATCCAATTTCTTAGATCTCGCAGGCATAAGAATGATAATCAATTGTTCATGACATCTACTCCTAAATTCCTAATTAAAGTCTAATCTAAATTAATGAAACTTTCTTCATCTTGAAACTAACTTGGTGTTACAACTCCTTCCTTACTTCTGCTAGAAAGAGGCGTTCACTTGAAGCAACAAGAAAGAATTATATATGTTTTGAAGCATATTCTATGATTAGGAAAATCATAAAAGCATATTCAATGTCTAAAATAATTTGGTTTAATAAGCCACTCAAATGTGTATGAGGAGGTTAATCTCATAAAATTCTACAAAACTTTTGAAACATTAGTATACCTTGGAACCTATTAAAAATTATATTTATCAATGTGAACAACAGATTAATAATATCATAGAAATGTAAAATTAACTAAGTTAAGGTGTATTCCAGCACATTATTCATGTTTTATCAACTTGTTATATTGTTCACATACTTTGATAAAATCAACTTGAGAGATGTACCAAGTTTTCTTTGTTTCATTTTATTTAATACTTTATTTTAATATGATAGGGAGTTGGAAGTTTGTCATGAATTGGTTATGTTTCTTCTCAATCTTTCATATGTATGTGTGTATATATATATATATACTATTTCCTTAGTTATTTTGTAATCAATGAGAACCAACTCACTATTAATGTGCAATATATTTATGTTAATCAAGAAATAATGATAATAAATATTACATTAACCAATGTCATGTTTAAGAATAAGTGAATGAAAAACATCAAACAGATTCTAGAATATGTTTCATGAATTCCCACTTTAGTCTACATATTATTCATAATAAATTTTTGTTTGATTTAATAAACCATGTTCTAACATGATTGTTCAAGGCATATATCCTTGATAAATATTTTTTAATTGACAATAAAAGGTTGTAAAATTAGAATTATATAAAAAATAAAATTTCTCCTAGACTTATATGAACTTATGGAGGTGTTGTGGCTGGTAAGGGCTAGAAGATATCAAGCCCAGTATCAAGGCCCATTGGCATGGGTTAAGAGGGATAGAGAAGGAAAAGGGGATGATAGGGCATGCACAAGGTGGATCCTTTTTGGTGGGAAGAGATGTGGAAAAGGGCTTTCATTGGTGGCAGCATGATGTTTGTTCTTGATGGCAAGAGGTGGAGCCCAATGGCACCAAATAAAGCATGACAATGGGGAGTGGAGTTTTCCCTTTCAACAATTGAGCTCTATCTCTAGGTGACAACGGAGAAGAGTACAATAGTAAAAAGGGGAAGCTTGGGAACTGATTTTATGTCTAAATTGTGTTTCATTTTCTTTTTTTTGGTGACTAGTTTGACAATGTTGAATATAGGCACAAAGTGGGTAAGATATCTGTTGTGCTCCTCAAATCCACAAGCTCACTAAGGAAGGGGTGCCAATCATCACAACAAAAGAAGAGAGGAGATAATCAGCCTTCCTAAGTAAGGCAAACCAACCCATAGTAAATTCAGAGGCAAATGTGGAGAATTTAGATAGAATATGATGTAAGAAATTGATTGCATGGTAACTTCTAAATTCCACATCATTATAATTTACTACAGAAGAAGGGAACAAGGGGAAGAAGTTTGGAGGTTGACCCCTTTTGAATGTTATCATCTACTCTATCTATTATGTTAGTTATGTTGTTAGGAGTCTTGGCTTGATCCATTCTAAATGGGCTTTCACCTTTGGGCATGACATGTGATTTTTTTGGGTCAACCCTCACCCTATGCCACATGCCAATTCTCTCAAGATGTTGTCCAAAGAGCTCCAATAGTAGTGTAAAGTGGTGATCAAGCTCTTCTAAATCGACCATACTTCTAAGGGCCAAAATGCAATCTCAAAGCTCTAGTATGACTACCTCCACTGATAGTTTTTCCTCATCTCAGTAATATCACAAAGCTACCATCAATTAGGAACATCAATCATGACATTTATCTGGAACCTAACTCTAATGTAATCAAAGTACGACCCTTTTAGTATCCACAAGTTTAACAAGTTTAAATCAAGAAGCTTGTCTACAACATGTGCAACACTAGCATCATCTATATTACTAGTGAGAAAAAAAAATGGATTATCGTATTTTGTGTTGACCATATTGTTTCTACATCATTTAAGATTGTTTCTTGATTCTAGTCATGGAGGAATTGCTTGATGAACTTTATGACATAGTGATTTTTTAAAAAATTAACTTGAAATCAAGATACCTCTAAATCTACATCAATGAGGAGGACATTCTAAAATTAGTTTTTCAAAATCATGAAAGGCACTATATATTTCTCATAATGTCCTTTGGCCTGTGTAATGCTCCAACAACATTCCAAATATTGACGAATATGATCTTTCGTGAGTTGTTTTTGAAATTCATCTTCATTTTATTTGACGATATCTTGATTTTCAGTTTTGAGAAAGAAGAGCATTGACAATACTTGACTTAGACTTTTTCTCTACTTTGTGATCATCAATTATATATTAATATTAAGAAATGTGCATTTAGTTAGAAAAAAAATCAAGTATTTAGGTCATTGGCTTTACTTGCAATGTAGAGATTGACCAAGGAAATATTGAAGCAGTCTTCAATTGGCCCCCACCCTAGACTTGGAAGCAACTCTAGGGATTCCTACATCTTAACAATTATTATCATCTTTTTATTAAGAATTATGGGGCAATGACATAACCCCTCTTTTAGCAGTTTAAGAAATATTCTTTTTGGTGGGAAACAATTGTAGATATGATATTTATTTGTCTCAAGCAAGTATTAACAATTGCTCTAATTCTTGTCTTATCAGATTTCGCAAATTCATCTAAGCTGTAAGCTAATGCATCAATTATAGGCAAAGGGGCAATGCTCATATAGTATTAACAACTCATTATGTTCTTTGGACAAGTATTATCAACCTTAGGCTAATTGAAATTAATATAAAAATGTGAATTAGTGGTTGTGTCTCTTGTAGTACTAAAGTGGAGACACTATCTCTTCAAACAAAATTTATAATGTACATTATTAGTGAAGTGATAAGTTTTTATTATCATGAGTTATAATTAATAAATAATATATTTTTAGCCTTAATTCATGATGAATAGACTTATATTTGTAAATTATGAAAAGTGATTTTTATTTAGTTAATGTGAATTTTTGACTAATTATTTGATTTCATGTGAACTTATATAATTTTTATAATCTTATTTTTGAGATAAATGAAGAAAAAGAAAAGAAACTAAAAAGATAGAAAAAGGAGGGGGACCTACTGGCCAGCTGAGCTTACAAGTAGGTCGGAAGCATAGTCGAGGTAGAGCCACAAGTAAGGGCATGAGTGGCTATGACTTGATGAAGGCATGTGTGTGTCACTCTCCTTCCATGTCACTAGTGGCTAATTAGGCATGGGGCAAAGAATGATTGTACATATACAAGAAAGAGACTCATTGATTTCAAAATCTCATATTACTATATATTCGTCTCAACATTTGACATATAATCGATGTACGGCTAAATTGACACTCACACCTTCCCTAGAATATTTTTGATGATTTTAATATCTAAATAACCCTTTATTTATAACAATGATATATTATGATGATGTGAGTTTGAATCCTACTAAAATTTAAACTAATATTTTTTATTTAATTAAATTCTCTCCCACTATTTCTTTAGTCATTTTAGTCAACTATCCATTACAATAAGAATTCAATACGTTACTTGACTTTCTATAAGCACCATTTTATTTCTAAAGATAATTTTGAATGGTTTTTTTCCTTCAAGAGCACCAATTATATTTCGGCTTCTTTTCAATTTTTTTACGATTTTCTACTTCTCCTATTGTATTTGATATCTCAAGTTCCTTCCATCTCAGTTCTAACTCCTTCTCATACCTTTTGATTAACATAATGGTATTCTTCTTTGAAAGAATACTATTATTATTCTACTTCGAAGTTTTTTAATCAACTCTACATCTATCGCTTTTTGTTTCCACCATGGCAACTTATGTCTCAATTACAAGACTTTTGTTCTTATAATGTCTCAATTACGATACTTTTGTTCTTATAATGTCTCAATTACAAGACTTATGTCTCTCGCATCGGTTTTTTTGTAGAAAGCTCGACCAGTGAGAAAATGTGTTTGGCCCAAGCCAAAAAGAGGTTGATCCACTGCAGGGAACTATGACCAACAGACACAGAGCGTCACCCTTTTTTTTATTTAACATATGGAACCATCACTTGCCACTATCTAACTAAGCAAATGCCCAATGGGTTGGAAAGAGGTTGACAGAATTAAACATAACACGATTAATACCAAACAATGAAAAAAAGGTGAGTTTGGTGGCTAAAGGAAGGATATATGGAACATGTTAATGTTCACTTTTGAGAATGTTTGTCCCCATCTCTTGGTTTTCACAACGAGGGTGAATGTTGCCTAAATAATTAACTTTATAGTATGAATTGAACTGCACATCACGACAATTGTTTTACAAGATTTTTTGGCATTGTTGTTTACAAGCACTTCAAGTAATATATTGTCAATTGCTCCTTATTCATCTAGGCATTTGAGAACTCTTTTACTATTTTGCTCTTGTATGTTGGTGGTGTAGTTATAGAAAGTAAGAACAAACATAACGTAACAAATTTGAAAAAGAAAATTTCAATAGTTGTCTAAAGTTCACGAATTTGAGAAAGTTGAAATACTTTTTTGACACTGGAAGTTGCTTGGTCTTCTAAAGGCAACTCACTTGACTAAAGGCATTATACCATTAAACTTTCATCATATTGTACAAAAAAATGATTGACTAAAGACCTGACTTGTCTTGTTCTACTATTGACTAAGTCAAGTTTTTACCAATCCAAGGGCATCATCACACTTTGAAGTAGCATACATATTGTGAAGATATGCGTTTAATAGAATAACGAGCAGGAAGTTTGTTACAAATTGGTTTCAAAGAGGAAAAAGAATCCATACCATATTTCAATCACTGAAATGCTCTTCCTTCCATTGGATGCTCCCCAGGGGGCACGGCCCTTAGTTCCATACGTATCAACATGCATCGACGATATCTTACGTATTCACTCAGTGTTAGTTACACGAACTGAGTTAATTCCATCTTGTCATCATGTAGCTTATTTGTAGAGTTTCTTGACCACGAAATTCATGGGCCAAAAGATTTGCCCGAGAATGGGCTGACATGGGTTCAAGATTCTAATCCACCCGAAGCCGCTGTACCCGCTGAAGCTTCCGAACGCCCGCGTGCCACTAGCTACAGTCTGACTGGTTGTAGAGGACAACTTTCTGTTCACAAAAAACGAGTGGCCACCACCAGTTGGAGATGTGGAGAATGATCTCCTATTAGGCCTTATTAGACTCTAATGTGCTCTTCGGCGATTACAAGGTTCCAACTCTACCCTCCGTGTAGGTTGACGACAGAATAAGAGAAGTCGCTGTAGTATCGGACCGGGCCGCAGCGAAAGGGACCCTTCAGGATCATGGCGCCTGGGATCACCAAGGGGCCGGGGAAGGGTTGAAGCACCAGGACTGACAGTACTGTGGTGGGGCTATCGTCGGAGAAGTGAATTTTGGGGATGGGGGGATTAGGAGCTTAAAGAAGACTGGATTGGTTTCTGTTGGTCAGCTGAGAAGACTGAATTTTGCGTTGGGCCCATGGGAGGGGGTAACAACAGGTGGAGGGGAATCGCCAAATCCAAGCCCGGAAAAGTTCTCGTCGCACTGGGGCTATAGGCACCAGCTCCGACACACCCAAGTCAACTCTCTATGTTCTTGACTGTGAGAGATAGAAATAACGAGGGAGAGCGAGAGTGCGAGAGAGAGAGAGAGAGAGAGAGAGAGAGAGAGAGAGAGAGCTGACACATGGAAAGAATCGTATGATAATTATTCGCAGGAGAAATGGATTCTGTTAGCATGGACCAGAATCTTTATATTTATACGTGAGTTTGAGCAAGACGACAGTCCTTCTGGACTTGTTTTTCTTTTCTGGAATATATTTTGATCTAAGTGGGAAATTTATTTTTCTTATGATGACTCGGAGAGATCTGGTTTGACCTGACACATTGAGGTTGTCCGGTCGTTGGTCAACATGTTACTCTTCTATTAGTCTCTCGTTACTCCCTCGTAGTTTCTCGTCACTCTTCTATAAACGTATGTAGATCATACATTTCTATTGTGATGATGCTTGGCTTATTTAATGAAAGTTTACCTTGATTATGTTCACCTAAAGTACAATCGTCTTTGAACCATGAAGAAACAGCGTGCAATGTGCTTTCTATTGCAATAACGTCGCATGCTCTGGATGGGCTCCATGTTCAGGTCAGAGGGTTTGACCTTGAGTAATGGTTAGGTATCGAACGAAATTTACAACGATCAATCAATTTATTAACTAGGGGACAAGTCTAGTCTAACATAAGATGTTTTATCGAAACCTGAAAGCCGTTTACTGGCTGTCTTAGTCTCAACCATGAGGGCTTTTGTTCATTGGAATAGGTTAGCTAGTCTAAATTTCCTCAGCTTTTCTATATACTTAAGCACTAGCCCGTTACCTGAGGAAAAGATGCCCAAGCTTTGGATGAGCTTTGCGATCTCTTATATGACCCATCGATAGGCCAATTTTAACGTATTGTTGGGGAAATCTGCCCAAACCTAAGAACAAGTTACTTTTTACTAGAATTCTCGTTGTCAAGGGATCTAAAAAGCAATCCGGATAAGCAAAGACTTCTTGTGGTCTTTCCCTTGAACAGTCCCTAGACCCTTTACTAGTTGCTTAGGATACATTTAATGTTGCATATATGGATTTATATTAGGTCCACTGTCTTAAACGGTTGCTGTTGGAGTTCTAATTCGTGATAATATTGTCAGAGGTAAATTTTGTAACCGTGTGAGAGTATTTTGGGAAATAGATTGTAGGGTTACCACTCTAGTTAAGGAATGATAATGGTATCAATGAAGCCAGGGACGGTTTTCGGCCGTTCCTCCCCCCTGTCCTCCGTGACAGAGAAAACTTTCAGTTCTTCCATCGCTCCCTCTCCTTCCTCTCAATCTTTGTTTCCGTCGTGGTCTCCTTTTTAATCCTAGTTTCAGACATGTCTCCTTAAATCTTAGTTTAAGACAGTTGTGCGTTCGTGTTCTATTTAGGTTTCTATTTATAAAAGGTTTTGCCTCAAATCACCACCATAGTGCAAAGAATCTACCTATCCTGACTTGGATCGTAACTCAACAAACTCATTTCTGATTTTGACAGGAAAATTTGATCCCACATAATCTCCCCGATCCTGCAATTGTTTGATGTCTGAAGGCTTAGTGCAGGTATTTGTCGGCCATCACCACTCCTTGGCATGAGGGTTTATTTTTTCTTTTTTTTAACCAGAGCAAGTTTTATCGGTCTTAGAGAACAAAATTAGGTCCTCATGCAATTTGGTCTCTTAAGAATTAAATATATTCTAATTTGTACTGGTTAAGTGAATTTTTCTTCCGATCTTGGACTTGAAAACCTTGCAGTCTGAAAGATGATTGAAATTTGCAATCTGAAAGATGTGAAACCTTGTTCAGGCTTGGAGGTTGGATTACCCTCCACTCGCTCCTCCAACGTATCATCTTGTCGTCCCTCGTTGGGGCTGCCCCTCACACCCCCTTCCTCTTTGTCGGCCCTCTGTAACCTAACATCTACTATCACGAGCGGTCAGTCTATCCCACTCAGTACATCGCCCATTCAGCACAGTGCCTCTTTGTGCTGCACCATGTTTCCCGCTTCCGTGGGTTTATCATGCCGAACCGTTACTTGCCCTGCTCACACGCGCCTACACATGTCTATGCTTGCGGCATCTCCAAAGTTCCTGAAACGCATCCATAAACCATCCATTCTCCCCGTTGTATTGTCTGCTTAGACCGCGAGTGCATCGCCATGTCGACGCATGTAACTTTCGTGCGCCTGCTTCCACGGCGCGCCGCATTCATGACGACATATGGGGGCCTATATATGGTCAGATGCCGGCAGCAAGCTTAGCGAAAACCTTGTTCCTCCATTCTGGGGATGTCATGACTACCTCTTGAAGCTTATTTGAGGATAACAAGACCCGTAACTTGAGATGTAGTCAATCTGCTAAGTGCACGAATGCGTAGTCAAAAGTGTTCTACAAAATATCTTTTCAAGGTTATTATACACCTCCAATAAATCTTTTATCCGGACACCTAGAATAACATATTTTGTTGTTGGCATCCTAGATGTTCTCGCTCAGATGGTCCTTATGTTCTCCTAAGAAGACAGAAGATGACTCAGATGAAACACGCAGAACGACGATGTACCAATTATTGTAAACAGAATACACCTACTGCGGAGTAGGTCGCTCGTGAGTCACCACTTAGGGTTTTCTACCGTCCCATGACGAGACTAGGCTTATTTTGTTTCATCTTGTTGAGAGCAAAACTCTTATTTTGTTTGTTTCATGCACAAGGACTTTGCCTATATTAGAGATAAAAGCCTAATATAAACTTAGCGCGGAAGTTAGACGACAAAAGTAAAATGAACAACTCATAACCAAAGACACAAGAATTTACATGGTTCAGACGTCAGCTTCCTACGTCCACGGGCAGTGATGAAAAGCTCCACTAGATGAAGTAGAAGTACAGAAGAGCACTCCTCATAACCCAGAATACACATCTCTAATCTTGGCCCTCAAAGAACACACTAGTCCCTCACTAACAAGTAGAGATCTCTGATCTTTCCCAACCTCTCTGGTACTCTCTAATCCCAACCTCTATTTATAGACCTCCTTGAGCTGCCTCAGAAAATATGCTTGGCGTTTCCTCCTTGAAGTTGAAACAGTTCGGTTGAACTGTTTCTTCCTTCTGGATTGGCCTCCCCATAATTGGACTGTTGAGGGGCGTGAGCAGCAGTCCACGTCTGATCCGTTTCGCACGTCTCATCTTCTCTCTCTCTCTCTCTCTCTCTCTCTCTCTCTCTTCCGCATTAAATGCGGTTCTTCTCCGTTGCCCCGATGAGCTGACATAGACATGGCCACTTTATGAGCCACGTGCCCAACAACCTCCCACTTCAGCTCATGAGGAAAATTGTCTTCATGATTCTCAAGGAGTATACATGCCGATCAACTATCAACAAATCTCTTACTTATCTTTAAGTAGAGTCTTCGTCAACATATCTACTCTATTATCATTTGTGTGAATCTTTTTGATCTGTAATTCACATTGATATGCTTTGATTTCGAATGAAATGTTGGGTTCTTCCTCAAATGAATAACACTTTGACTATCACAAAAGATCACATATCTTCTTACATTAGTCCTGATTCTCATGAGAATTTTTTCATCCATAGCATTTCGTTACAAACTTCTGTGACAATAATATATTTAGCCTCTATAGTTGACAAAGTAACATATTTTTGCAACCTGAACTGCCATGACACAGCTCCCCCAGCAAAAGTAGCGACATAATCTGAAGTAAACTTCTGTATGTCAACATCTTTGGCCCTATCAGCATCTATATATCCTACCAATATAGAGGCACCCTCTCCAAAGCTTAGACAAACTTTAGAGTTCTCTTTAAGATATCTAAATATCCGCTTCATTGGTACTTAGTGATCTTTTCTTGGATTTATAAAAAAATTGCTAGCAACACCCACTACATATGTGATGTCTGATTTTGTACGTACCATTGCATTTACTAAACTCTCAACGACTGAAGCATAAGGTACTCTCTTCATCTTCTCCTTCTCCTTATCACTTGACATACTTTGTCTAGCACAAAGTTTAAAGTGATTTGCCAAAAGAGAACCACCAGGTTTTGCATAGCTCATACCAAACTTATCCAGCACCTTCTCTATATATTTTTCTTATGACAACTAAATCTTCTTGGTCTTCCTATCATGAAAAATCTACATACCAAGTATCTGTTTTGTTGGTCTCATGTCCTTCATAGTAAATGACTTATTTAGCTCCTTCAACTTGCGAATTATTGACATATCTTTTCCAAAGATAAGCATATCATCAACATACAATAAGAGGTTCACAAAACTTTTATCAAGCTTCTAGATGTATGCGCAATTGTCTATAGAAATACGTTTGTATCTATTTTCAGTTATAAGTGAATCAAACTTCTTGTACCACTATCTTAATGCTTGTTTTAATCCATACAAACTCTTCTTCAATTTGCGCACTAGATGTTATTTTCCTTCTATCTTGAAGCCTTCTAGTTGCTCAATGTAAATCTCTTCCTCCAAATCACCATGAAAGAGTGTTGTATTTACATCTAGCTGCTCAACCTCTAAGTCCATATTAGTAGCCATACCTAGAGCAACACGAATGGAAGACATTTTCACAACAAGAGAGAAAATTTCATCAAAATCAATACCTTACACTTGATTGAAACCTTCGACAACCAATCTAGCCTTGTACTTCAGCAATGAAGTTTGTTCTTGGGTCTTCATCCTGAAAACCCACTTGTTCTTCAATGCTTTCTTTCTCTTAGGTAGCTCCATAAGATCATATGTTTGGTTTTTCTGCAGTGCTTTCATTTCTTCATGCATAGCTGCTAACTATTCTTTGGTATACTCACTTTCTAGTACCTCATAGCATACTATATTCATCTTGTGGATACCTTTGTGAAGGTTGATACCATCTACTAGACCATCTAAGATAAGGCTCTATTGGGTAACTCTCTCCTTGTTCTGCTTCTTGTCTCGTAGATAAATCTGCATCATCTTCAGCCTTTTTTTCTTACAATTCTCCTCCTCCATCATAGTGCTCATGATGGACGACTTGGACATAATCTGCAAATACTTCTATAGATTTTTTGACCACTAAAATCTTTTTTATATCTTCGCTACTCTGATCTTCAAAGAAGGTTACGTCTTGACTTTGGAACACCTTTTGTTTCACTAGATCCCATAACTTGTAACCAAACTTGTCACATGGGTATCCAAGAAAAATACACTCCTTTGTCTTCCCATTCAATTTGGACCTTTCCATGTTAGGAAATGTGCGAATGCACAACAACCAAACACTTTTAAGTGTTTGTTGGAAACATCTTTTCCTTTCTATATATTATCTGTAATATTTCCATCTAAAAACATACATGGAGAATGTTTATGAGATCAATAGTTGTCCTCAATGCCTCATCCCAAAATCTTTTGGGTAATTTGCCATGTGAAAGCATACTCTTGATCTTCTCCATAATGGTGCAATTCATCCTCTCCGCAAAAGCATTGTGTTGAGGAGTGCTTGGGATTGTCATCTCATGAATAATACATTGCTGCCTACAATATTCATCAAACAAGCCCATATATTCACCACTATTATCAAATCTTATGCATTTCAACCTTTTATCAGTCTCTCTTTCTACCTTGACATATAACTCCTTGAAGACATCAACAACTTGATCTTTAGTCTTCAAAGAATATGTCCAAACTTTCTTGGAATGGTCATCAATGAAAGTGACAAAATATAATGCATCACTAATGCCATGACTGTCAATAGCACCACGAGCAGTCTTCGTCCACAATGGACCACAAACATTTGTATAGACTTACTTCAAAACATTGTTTTCTAAACAAAGGTGAACTAGAAAAAGAAACTCTATGTTATTTGCCAGCCAAACAATCAATTCATGGGTTCAAACGAATATCTTTGAACTTTGGTAGGACTTCTTTCCTTGAGGAAGCTTGCAATCCCTTCTCACTCATGTCCTAACCTTTTATGCCACAACTCCATACTTGGATCTTTTTTTATAGTATTTATCTGATCATCACAGCCTACAATTTACATTCTGTATAAGGTATTGTACTTCTTTCTAGAAGCTACAATAAGTAAACCCTTGTAATCTTCTAGTTGCCTGCACCAAACTTTCCATGAAAGCTATCGTCATCAAGTATTCCAACTAAAATTAAATTCAGCTTTAAACCTGCCACTTGTTTCACATTCTTCAGCACTAATTCATAGCCAAGATTAGTCCTAATATGGACATCACTGATGCCAATGATGTTTGCTGTCCCTTTGTTGCCCATCTTAACAATGTCCAAGTTTCCAAATTTGTACTTGACAAAGGACTCCCTCCTAGGTACACCATGATAAGAGGCTCTTGTATCAATGATTCATTCTGAATCTTTACTAACACAAGAAAAAGTCTCATCAATAGTAGACAAAATTAAGTAATCACCACTTCGAACAGTGGCCACAGTGTTCCCTTTTGATTCTTCATTGTCTACTTCTTTTCCTTTTCTTGTTCTTGTTGGGCTGCTTGAATTTATTCTTGAACTGTCATTTTTCAGCAGTTGTAAAAAATGATCTCCTTTTTTGATTTTGACTTCTACCTTTGGAGTAACTTTCATCTGACTACCCTCTATTTTTTGTGACGAGTGCTTATGCTTCACTATGAGAACTACTTGAGTTTTTCCATCTCAACTCCTCATTGAGTAAGCTACTTGTTACTTGACTCATGATGACAACACCATCTGGTGCAGAATTGATGAGAGAAACCACCAACATCTCCAACTATCTGGCAACGAACTGAGAAGTAAAAAAGCTTGCAACTCATCATCAAGACACATCTTCATAGATGTTAACTAGTTAATAATACTCTACATTTCATTCAAATCCTCAGTAATAAAAGATCCCCCCTTATACTTCAGATTCACGAGCTTCTTGATCAAGTGTTACCTGTTGTCTTTCTCTTGTAAAGACTTTCTAATTTCTTCCAAAGAGAATGTGCAGAGTTCTCAATGGATATGTGGTGAAAAACAATATCATCAAGCCATTGCCTAATGAAGCCCATGGTCTTCTGATCTAGCCTTTCCAATCATCAACTGATGTCACCTCTAGTTTTGTACTATCTCTTTCCAAGGGTCTATATAGGTCCTTGCAATACAAGAGATCTTTCATTCTTAGTTCTTATATTGTCCAATTGTCCTCATTCAAACTGATCATGCGAGAAATATTTGTCTCCATAGTCACTAACAAGAACCACAGCTCTGATACCACTTGTTAGAGATAAAAGTTCAATATAGACTTAAAGCAGAAGTCAGAAGACAAAATTAAAATGAACAACTCACAACCGAAGACACAAGAATTTATGTGATTTCGAGGTCAGCCACTTATATCTATGGGCAATAATGAAAAGCTCCACTAGATGAAGTAGAAGTATAGAAGGGCACTCCCTAAAACTCAGAATATAGATCTCTAATCTTGGCCCTAAAGAACTCACTAGTGCCTCACTAACAAGTAGAGATCTCTCTGATGGGAACCCTTTCCCAACCTCTCTGGTACTCTCTAGCCACTTGTGCTATGAGATGAGAAGAGATGGCCTCTATTTATAAACCTCCTTGAGCTGCCTCGGGAAAACTGTGCCTACCATTTCCTCCTCGAAGCTGCTCCGCCACATGAAGGGGTTGGAGCCCCCAGTGCTGCATCGGAATCTAGAGTGAGGGAGCCTGGTGCAGCCGGGGTGATTGTAGTCAGTGGCCGTCTGCCCATGGAACACTAACTCATAGCCATGGGGAAGATTGATGGTGGGGCAGCCGCAGGCGTTATACTGCTCGTCGTGGTTGTTATAACCTGGTCCCACCCACACCGTCAAGTAGCTCGCTGTTGCTAGGGTGCCATGGTGGCCAGAAGCATGACGATCGTGAGGGGGGGGGGGCAGTGGTCGTTGCCATCACCTGAGAGGGCGGAGGACGGTGCTGGCGGCAATGACCCCAAAAGCGAACGTTGAAGAACCGATTGCTGATGACTCGCGATGTGCACATAGGCTAATGCGACGGTACTATATATAGGCGGCTTTTACCTTCTACGGCCCGAGTTATCGGGTTTGATGTGTTCCACATTTGCGTCATCATCAGCCGTTAGAGCTTCATTTCCATCATCAGCTCGTCGCGCCACACCCCCTACATGTTGAAGTCCATATAAACCGCGTCCCTAAGACACGATGACTTTTTTACATGGCAGAAAGACCTGTTGAGATTTGCGTCCTCGTGACCCTGAGTCAAACCCACCATCATCCGCCAGAGCACCGACGCATCCCAAGTACGTATCCTATGTGTTTAAGTTACTGAGCAAAAGTCACAACAAATTACTCAACTCAGAGTTTATATATTTCCACGCTGTAGAAAGTGAGAAAATTTGGCTTTTATTCACTCCCCTCATTTGCATCATCGTGTACCTAAGTCAATGAGCCGTGCTCCACCATTAAACCTCCAGCTCATTCAACTCGATTTAGGGATACGTTTCTCGTTTTCTTCGCTTGGCGGAGAGAAATGTAAAGTGGAACGTGCCAACACTGGCGTCATGCTCTTAAGTCAAAGCGCTATACTTTGACGTTAGATCGTCAGCTTATCCTAACCCCTTTTAGGATGTGACACCTCTGGAATTTTATCTTTGTGCATAGGTGCCAATAAACCACGATTTGGGAATACGTGTTCGTCCTTTCACTTCCGCCCTGCCCTTAAAATTTTTCTAGAACACGATTTAATCCTCCCAGGTTCAGGGAAATATTCTTTAAAATATTATGTTTGATTTGATTTGTCTTTAGGAGATTTTGTTTGATTTGTCTAAAGGCAACATTATCATGTCATTAGTAAATTAAATACATTTATTTATTAAAAAAATATTCCAATCAATGTATACGCTGTCATTGAGGTATATAAAATTAATATGTTTGATAATATGCTGAATTTTAGAGAATAAATTAATAATTCTGAAAATAAATTAGTTAATTATTTTGAAAAATGTTTTTTTCAGACATTTAGAGATCGTGTTCCACATTGTGACTTCACGAAAGAAAAATTACACTGAAAACAATCAATAATTTTCCAAAAAATTATTCTAGCTCAGCACAACATAGTCTCGGTAATCATAGTCGGGGGTTTGGGGGGCGGGGGGGGGGGGGGGAGAGAGAGAGGTAGAATATGTGGCATCTCATGGTCCATTTAGAAAAATTAAACACTTTGGATAAAGAGCTCATAGAATTGAAGTCGATCAACTCACGAAACTCATCTTCAAATTGATCTATGCTCTCGTCGACTCTTATCATGTCTTATTCCAAACTGATGGCCTGTTCTATCGAACGAAAACAAATGAACTGAGAAGTACCCACTCCATACCTATCAACATGCACTGAAAATATCCCACTCTATTGCTCAGACCAAGTCGCATGAAATGAGTCAATTCCATGTTGTCTTCTAGATGTTTATCTATAGATTTTGACGGCGGAAGCATTCAAATGTTGAAACAGATTTGCGGGAGAACGGACTGGCTTCGCATCAAGATTCTCGTCCTCCCGGGGGAGTACTTCCCAACCGGCCGCGCACTGCTCCCCTGCAGCCCGGCTGGTTGTAGAGAGCAACTTCCAGACCACCATAAACGAGCGGCTACGCGCCGTAAAGAATGACGGCGGAGCAGCAGAGGTTCATACCGCGTTGGGCCGGGTTGCGGCGACAGGGACCTTCCTACATGATCATGTGGGAACAGGAGCCGCTCGTTCATGGTGCTTGGCATCACCAAGGTGTCGGCGCTGAGCAGGAGCACCAGGACTGCAAGTACTATGGTGGTGGCTGTTGTCGGAGGTGGAGGAAGTTTGGGGCATGGGAGCGGTGAGGAGCTTAGAGACGACTGGATTGGTTTGTCTGGGCCTGATGAGAAGGCCTTTGCACTTCTGGACCCATTTTGTAGAAAAACAGTGGCTGGTGTATTCTTCATGTTGATGAGTACATTTTTGTGTTTAGCTCAACGAACAGCTCTCGGCGGATGCATGGAGTTAGTGCCCTCAGTAGGGGTTAGGGGGTAACTGTCACAAATTGAGGACGGGTTTGTCTTTTCTCCGATTGATGGGAAGCATTCTTGTCCTTAGACCATGTATACAAACTATAATCTCAGTGAGGCTTGGATAGAGAAGAAAACTTGGTACTTCTTTCGTAGGAAGTAGGATTCATTTTGTGGTTTTTCCCTTGTTAGACTATCCACGTATATTGATGACTACTATGATGCTTTGCTGTTCTCTCGTTGTCATGTATTACTCTAGTTTGACGTTTGTTGATACGGGTATTTAGTGCTTCCAGTGTAGAGACAGATCTGGGTGGTACCCCATCTTTTTCGATCAATTATGAGAAAGAGAGGGAGAGAGAGACTTGTTTCTCTTTGTAGAAATAATGTTCATAAAAATACGTAAAACACCTGATGATGACTCGGATAAATATCTGATTTGATGCAACCCGTTGAGTCTGTTCCGTTGTCGTTAGCGTCTTACTCTTCTAGTGCCTTCTTATTTGTTCCCTCAGTCCCCGTGGGCTCTTTCGTGATTTAGATCAATAACATGTCGAGTAGATATTATAATGAGGTGATCTGTGTTTTTTTTAATGACGATTTTCCCGGGAAATGTAAGGTCTCGTGATCCGGATACGCTCAAATCAAGATTAGAAGGTGTGACCTTGAGAATAAATTGTAAGTCTACAGCGAAAATTACGGCTGGTCATAGACATCAAGGAATCGATGAAGCGACAGTATAATCTTATTTAACGTTTGACATGAAAGCTTGAAACGCCGTTCATTTTCCTCCACCTCTTTGTCATCCTTAATTGGTCTTGTCGCCTGTTGGGACATTCTCCATACTTGAGTTTGTCGATTCTTGTACTTGACCTATTGATTCTCGCAATACATGTCCTTGGGGAAATCTTCTAGAATCTAAGAATTAACCTTTTTCCATACGTTTCTCATAATCAAGATGTAAAAGAAAAGGTCACCCATGGATCACACATTGGAAATCACTCGCAATTAATGGACAATGAAAAACAAGAGAGAAAAGAACACATTAAAGCGAATATGAATCTTATAAGACGAACTCCAACATGAGAGAATAACGTTTACTCACTAGAATTATTGGGATCTATATTGCACCGAGTCCCTCTCTCCTCCACAAGGAAGCACGCTCGCTTCTGATTGGCAACGACTTTCTTCACTAACTCCAGGCCCTTACATGAGATTCGACTTGATACATTTTGCCAGTAGAGAAAGATGCCGACCATATAATAGCGCTTTATAATAACTTGGATTCGAGGGCACCTAGCCATTAAACACTAACAACTCTATCACAAAGCTCAAGCCGAAATAAGACTCATTGCAGCACTTGTGCTGTCACTGTGCATCGACATGAATGAATTCCAGGCCTTGTAAAAGCCATATTCATGGGTGAATACTTAACAAGGTTTTTCTCATGAACCACATTTTTACTCATGTATTGGATGATTAATTTATATTCATTGTTTCACATATAGATAATGTCAAATCAACTGCAAGATAGGAGCAGTCCTTCGCATATGTATCGTGCACATCCCTATTTAAGAGGGGTGCAGCCTCAAATTACCATCAGAGTGAAAAGAATTGGCCGATCATGGTTTAGAGCAAAAAAACACACCCATATATAATTTTTTAGAGGAAATTCTACACCACCAATGTTGACATCGTTTCACTTTGTAGAGTGCAGTGACGTATCGTGATGGCTATAATAAGATTAATAATGCTTGGAGTCACGACCCGATACCCAGAGTTCCTAGCCATTGTCACGAACCGTTGTTCATCTGGCACTGTTGACGAACAAAATCAGTATATGCTACAAATATTCATGTACACACTTTTTTAGTTTTCTTGAAACGAGATCGGGGGATATGGCAGATCTGATCAGTATGCTACGTGCCTCCATCAACTCAGTGTTTGATTTGATGGTCCTGCTTTTGTGAGGACTGGGTTTTCACCTCGTTCAGGCCCACTACCAGATGACGACACATCCTCTACGCACTCTTTTAATACGGTCATTCACCCAGGTCATGATGAGGTGAAATAAATAAAATTATACGTAGACGGTAACTTTCCCCTCATAAACGAAAAATTTAAAGAGACAATGAAATGGGAGACCCCATACTTTAAACCGTGCCATTTTTGTTGGTTGTTGGCTTCAAAATTAGATCCTCATGCAATTTGATCTCCGAATATATATCAGTCCCCACGAAATTTTAGGCCCGAAGGATCAAGGATACCATAAAATTTAGGTGCGTCAATTAACGAGGTAACCCTAGAACTTATATCTGACCATTTTCTTCCCAATCTCAGACATCAAAGTTACCTATGCATGAAAATCAGCAGTGCGAAAAGTTTGAGACTTTGGTCTCGATTGGGACCCAGGTTACCCATCGAAGAGCTTCCCAAAGCTTCTTAGTAATGATAGCCGTAGGTCCAAATATAGCACAGATGAACAACAAAGAAGAGAGACGAGAGCACAGATTAACAACAAAGCAGACAATGATATACTGATTAACATAAGCAGAATACAACTCACGAAGTTACTGACATCACATCAGCCGTGAAGTAGGTTGCTCACGCGTCTCCTCGTTGGGTTTTCTGCCATCCCACGAGTACACTAGGCTTACTTGGTTTCATCTTATTAACAACAAGACGCTTACTTCAGTAAGTTACTGGCACAAAGAGCCCGAACAACAGGAATTCTTAGCACTAGATAAAGGTGCTCTGCCATCCGAAAGGAAAGCAGCCTCCGTGCTGCCATCGAATCGGGATTGCGGGACCCCAACGCAGCCGGCCTGATCGTAGAGGGCGGTCGTCTGGCCCTGGTAGACGAACTTATAGCCCCTAGTGGCGGAGCAGCCGCAACCTCCATACCGCTCCGCGTGGTTGTTACACCCTGGCCCCTCCCATGCCGTCATGTAGCTCGCCGCTGCTGGGGTCACCACGGAAGACAAGATCACTAGGATCGCCGCCGCTGCGGCGGCGTGGGCTGCGGCGGCGTGGGCGGAGGAGTGTGGCCCACAGCCATCGTCGGATAGGGTAGAGGAAGGTCTCAAAGGCAAGGAGCCTAAAGACGGGCGTTTAAGTGATTGATGATTACTCGCGCTCTGGTGGTGCGTAGAGCTCAATGTCTGGGCCCATATTTATAGGCAGCTTCCGGTTTGAGTTACTCTGAATGCGCTCAGTGGGTAGAATTATCGGATTTAAAGTGGCCCACATTTGTGTCAATGTGGACCTGAGAAAACGTCATCCACCCCCATTAGATCGTCTGTCGTCTATTCTCTAGCCTCATCTCCCCTCCCAGCCGACGTGGGCTAATGCGAACAGAGTATAGATGTGTTACGTGTCTCTTTTAAAATGGGAAATGCAGGGTCCGGAGAGTTGCCCCACCTTCGTCCGGGCCTCTCCGATGAAGTCTGCACTCGATCTATAGCGGAGATTATTATAGTCCTACAGCCTATTTTCCAATCTTAACATAGAAAATAAAGATCTTGATCAAGTCTGGAGAACTCATCGGATTTCGGTGTGGTCTCTTTCTTCCGGGCTTTTCTCGGGCAAAAGTTAAGTGTTGGCTTGGCAAAGCCAGAAATTCTCCCAAGAACTTCCAAAAAGAAACGGAACTCAAGAACGAAAATGCACAGAATAGAATTGGATCAAAGAGAAATGGTCATAGCACGTTTCATCGAACACTTAGAGGGGTATTTATATAAAACTAATGAATGAAGGAGAGAATCTTTAACAGCCTCCAAAATGAGTTGGCTCCAAGTCTGACATGGCTGCTTGTGCGCCATTATAACTCCAAGTGATGAACGGCTCCGATTAAATCTGCAAAAGAAACTAACGACCTGAAAATAGAAATTCCCAAATCGCTGTAGTGGAAGTCCGTCGGAGATGGTGTTCCTCCGGCGAGGCTGGAACAATCCCTTCAATCTCCTCCTTGCTCTAGCTCCTCCATGTGAAGACTTCTAACACCAAGACGACCTCGCATCTCTTGAAATTTCTGTTTTCCAAGAGCTTTAGTGAGAATATCGGCCAACTAATCCTCTGTCTGGATGTAGAGGATCTCGATCTTCTTGTCTTCAACACATTGATGAATGAAGTGGTATTTGGTGTCAATGTGCTTTGTGCGGTTGTGGTGGACTGGGTTCTTGCTTAAAGTGATAGCCGATTAATTGTCCACCATCAATTTTACTACTTTCGGCTCCTTCTTTTTCATTTCGTTAATCAGGCGGTTCATCCACATGCCCTGACAAGCTGCTGCCGTTGCTGCAATATACTCGGCTTCACACGATGACCAACTGATGGCCATCTCTCCGAGGAAATAGATGTGGCCAAAGGTATTCTTCTAGTTGTCAACATCCCCTGCGAAGTCACTATCACACCCATGAGTTCAGAATTCAAACCTCCTTTCTTGTAGAAGAGGCCATAATCAACATTGCCCTTGATGTATCTGAGGACTCTTTTGACTCCACTGAGGTGCTTCGAGGCTAGATTCTCCATGAACCTGCTCAAAACACCCACTGAGTAGAGTAGGACGGGTCTCATGTGAGTCAGGTATCTCAGACTCCCAATGAGACTCCTAAATTACATCGAATTCACCCTCATGTTTGCTTCAAAGATGGGTGAAGTCTCCCATCTTTGCATGTTCTAAGATCTTCAACGCATAAGATTTTTGAGTCAGAAATATGAAATCTTTGTCCTATTTGACCTTGAGTCATAGATATAAGCTCAGTGATCCAAGATCACTCATTTCAAACTTGGTCTTCATCTTTGTCTTGAAATCTTTTATGCAATCAGACCTGGAGCATGTGATGATTAAATCATCAATATTAACTCCAACAATTGTGACTTCATTCATGTCCACTTGAGGTAAAGTGCATGTTCATGATTACTCTTCTCAAATTTGAGAGAGGTCAAACATTCATGGAGCTTGAAGTACCACGCTCTTGGTGCTTGCTTCAGGCCATACAAGACCATCAATCATACGATAGAGCCTTCTCTACCCTCGACAGTGAAACCGTCAAACTATCTTCACATAAATATGTTCTTCAATGTCTCCATTCAAGAATGTTGATTTGACGTCAAGATGATGAATAGTCTATCCTCTCAGAGCTGCTAAGACAATTAGAGCTCTTATGGACTTAAATCGGACCACAGGGGCAAAGACCTCCTCGTAGTCAACCCCTTATCTTTGCAAGTACCCCTTAATCACCAATTGAGCTTTATGTCTGATGATTTCTCCTTGTGAATTTTCCTTCATTTTGATGGTCCATTTAAGCCCAATTAGCTTGTAATTAGGTGGTGGAGTCACCAGCTTCTTGGTTTGATTTCGGTCAATAGCCAACATCTCCTCTTTCATGGCTCTTCTCCACACTTTTCCTCGGGAAGCTTCAGTGTGGGAATATGGTTCTTCACTAGTGAGCATACAAGCTTGATCTTTAGGTGAGTTTGAAGTCATCTCCGAGTACAGTTCTGTCATGGATTTGTACTTATGGGGTTGACTTTCTTCAGAGTCTCTCTAAGAGTCTAAGATCACTTCCCGAGGAGCTGAGGTCTTGACTTCATCAATTGCATCGTTCAAGCCCTCTTCGAAGATTCAATTTGCAGAAAATCAAGAAGAAAGGTATAAGAGGATGAGTTTTCACCTTGCTTTATCCATGTCCACGTCATTTTCTTCAAAAATGACATCACAGCTGATGTGGACCTTGCTAGTGACCGGGTCAAAGCATCTATACACCTTAGACCCAACTTCATATCCAATGAAGACCATGGGTTGACTCTAATCATCCAACTTGCTTAGTGGGCCCCTGATGCATTTAACGTGGACAATTGACCCAAATACACGTAGGTGGTTAATGCTTGGCTTTTTTCTAGTCCATCGCTCATAAGGAGTTTAACCTTGCAAACTGGAAGTAATGAGCGATTAAGGACATAAATGGTTGTGTTTATCACTTCTCCCCAGAGTTCTCGAGGAAGTTTCTTCACCTTCAACATAGCTCAGACCATCGACATGACAGTTTGATTCTTTCTCTTCACCACCATGTTATGCTGAGGTGAGTAGGGTGTGGTCAACTGCCTCTTAATGCCGTATGAGACACAAAAGTTCATTCCCTTCTCTATCTCTACCAAAGTCTTAAAGTGCTTAAAGGCTTCAAATTCATCAGACTTTTACTTCAACATAGCCACCCACGTTAGCCGAGAATAATCATCGATGATTAAGAGGAAATACCTGCTTCCTCCTAAGCAGGGTGGAGAAATTAATTCAGCATAAATGAGCTCAAGAGGCTCAGATGCTTGAAATAAGGATGTTTGAGGAAAAGGCATCTGGTGTTGCTTCCCAGCAATGCAATTTCGGTAGAGTTGACTAGGTACATTAATCAGAGAAAGTCCTTCTACAAGATGCTTGCTGGACATCTCTTTTAAGGAGTGGAAGCTGATATGTCCAAACTGAGAATGCCACAGCCAATTCTCAGAATTTTCTTTAGTGGTGAGGAAGCACTGACCCACCACGTTTAACTTCATCATCATCCCTCAGACCTCTGCACTTCAACAAATAGATGACTGTTACTATAAAAAATAGTGAACTTACCTCTAAACATCGTCACACAGCAGCCCACTTCATCTAATCGACCAAGACTGACGATGTTGCTCACTAATTGAGGGACAAATAAGACATTAGGGAGCCAAAGAATTCCACCAATCTTCTCATGCACCTGAATGCCACCTCCGCCTTCAATTTAAATCCTTGAATTATCTCCAAGTTTAACAAATCCTGACGCAGATTCGTTGAGGTTGCTGAAGAAATTTTTGTAGCCGGACATGTGGTTCGTTGCTCTAGTGTCAAGATACCAAAGAGTTGGATCGGAGAGCACACCCTCAGACCCTTGAAACAGTAATTCACTGCGTTCTTCCACTACAGCCATTAGAAGGGAAGATTCCATCGTCAGAGCAAAAGAATCAGACACATTAGTCTTTTCTTCCTTCACCTTTTTCGCACTTTGGCCCTTGTATGCAAAATGCCTGCATTTTTCACAATTATAATACTGAATTTGTGATTTGTCAAAATGCGTCTTCACCTCGTCAGGAGGTGGATGCCGACCGTGGCCACAGCCTCTGCCTCTTCCCCTACTACAGTCGCAATGTCACCCTCTTCCTCGAGATGAGGACTCCTCACTCGAGACTTTGGCTTTGCTTAGCGCTCAAGCTAGCAAAGCCTGCTCCACTCCCGTGACTCCCGCTCCTTGAGCTGCAGATCGTGCACGCTGAGAGAGCCAATGAACTCATCTAGACTGATCTTGTCTAAATCAGTGTATTGCTCCATAGAGAGGGTCCTTAGTGTGTTGAATTTCACAAGCATAGCTCAAAGAAATCGCTGCACTACCTCTCTTTCTTCCAAGATTTCACCCAAATTGCATAAATCCGAGACGATGCATGTGAATTTCGTTGCAAAATCCATAACTGTGTTGAGACCCTAACATCTCAAATGGGCCAAAAGGGAAAAGGGTCTCGAAGACGTCGGCCCAACCCAGGATCAGAGCAGGATAGACAACATTTAGACACTAAAGGTGATAACCGCATGTGGGATTCTGCATAATAGGAAACGTGTGCAGCAGATGAAGTTCGGCAGGGAACCATGGCAGACCCGACAGAGACAGAGCACGACACCCAGGTTCCGTCAGACCCAAGCGGAGGAGACAGAAGGTGGTGGCCGACGCTAGAGGACTTCGGCTATAAAGAGAGGCCAAGCAGCCACAAGAAAGGGAGGTCGGGAGAACCTCACAAAGACTCTTTACGGAGTGGAGAATAGCCTTCTCAAAACGACTATCCCAAGACCCGAGAGGTCTTGGTTATTATCCTCTCTCTTTATCTCTATTCACGGAATCCCTCGACAATTATCGTCCTTTCTCTCTCTCTCTCTCTCTCTCTCTCTCTCTCTCTCTCTCTCTCTCTCTCTCTCTCTCTCGCGTCGCTCTCAGCCGTTCTCAGCTTCCTGACAGAGTTATCTGGGGCCCAGGACATCTAGGGTTTTGTACAAGACAGGTTTATCTATTAAACTTGTCCGTATTTTAACTTCTCACAAAAAGGGGCTCACCAATTGGTATAAGAGCCAGCCATGTTCTGTGGGGACCAAACCTTTTCATCCCAAGCTTGACTCTCTCGAGAAAGAGCTGGAGGCATTCCAGCTCCTCACCAGCAATGAACTGACAGCCCACATCAAACAGCTCCAAGCCATATGCGTGGAACAAGCAAACATATGTTAGAGACTAGATTCAGTCTCTCAATAATTGGGGTCGATTGCCCACATCTTGGACAACATCTAGCGCCAGGTAGGTGATATGCCCAAAATTATCATTAGTTTAAACTCAAATTTAATATTTTTAACTAAAAACCAAAATAAGTTCTCTTTAATTATAGGAATTTCAGGTCGATCTGCAAGGAAATTAGAAAGTTGAAAACATCATTATCCAACTATAGAAGCTAAGAAAATCTTAGAATATATAGATAACTAACTCTAATTTAATATATTTAAAAGCTATTGCATAATTCAGTATGTCATTCTCTTAACAATAATATTACTAGAGGTCAACAATTGGAAATCGAGGATATAACAGAAAATAGAGAAAGTAGTAATGATAAAATCTGGAAACCTAAACGAACTTATTCTAAAATCACGAAAAAATTACAGAAGGTAAGAAACTAACTGTACTATGCTTTCCCAGAAGACATTAAACTAATTCCATGTGGGACTTGTGAAATCGAATACGTTCTAAGGAAGGGTCGAAAATACAGAAATTTCAGGAAATAATATTTGTAAAATCTAAAGACTTATTTTAAAATTTGATAAAATCATGAAAAAATTATATACGATAATAACTGACTATGCTACGTTTTTCCAAAATATCATGACCTAATTATACTTGAAACTTGTGAAATCAAATTGGATCCAAGGAAAGGTCAAAATATGAAACCCATAAAATAATTTCTGATGATGTGCTGATGATTTTGTCACCAAATCACCAAAACATAATTGTTTGAGGAGATAAAACATTCATTAGATTTTTTTTTAAATTAAGGTATCTGGGAAAAATCATAAAACTAAAAGAAACTACATGATTGGATACATATATCATTTGCTACCTAGAATATGATTTTTGACGATATGCTTGATGATTCTATCCCCAAATCATCAAAACATGATCGTTTGAAGAGATTAAGCACTCATTGGATTTGTAAAAAGTAAGGTATCTGAAAAAGGTTATAAAAATCTGTGCAGGAAAATCCCAAAGCCAATCCCTAAAAGAAATTTCACAAGTTGATACAGATTTCCCTTCTTCTACCTTGGTGTCACCATCAAGGCATGAGAAGTCAGGGATAGAGAAGAATAATCTGTTAAAAATTTAATAAAATGCCATCTATAAAATGATACTTGTAATCTACAAAATAAAAGGGGGTCTAAGGCGTTAAGAAAAGAGAGGAAAAGGTGGAGAGCTCGTCCTTGCAATCCTATGGTCTCTATTGTATACCACCTCCTATTTGAGCACAAAAAAAGATCCCCTTTCATTTTTGCCCATTTGGTTTATATACTCATGTCCATTTGGGCCTTTTTTCTCCATACTTTGTGTGGTCTGATTTAGCCCAATATTTTGGGTGCTGTTTAATTTTTTTATGCCCCAATCAGCCTTTTCTCATGTTTGGGCTCTTTGAGCTCTAACATTCCATGTTGATTCTTCTCACTCTAGTAATTTCATGGAAATAAATCTACTTGGAATAAAATTTCAAAATTTTAAATCCCTATTCCTGATAAATTTACACACATTCTTAAGGTGATAAACCTTGGAAAAAAGTTAGAAAAGGTTAATAATTAAATCCATAAATTACATGAATTAGATATAGCTATTTAAAGTCATTTATACATATCTTTTGACTTTTCCTCTAATATGAAAAGATATTGGAATTCATACTTATTATGATTCATTAATGCAAAATTTGAAGAGAAGATTAATTAAATTTTAGTGATAAATAAATATTTATCACATCCCCCTTCTATAGTATTGCTAGTCTCTTAGCAATGAATATATAGAAAAATATAGGCTAGGACTGATCACAACATTAAAAATAAATATGCCATCCATCAAGTTATGAATACACCTCAGCATGAGTTTACAATCCTATGGCCAGTGGGGAATATGCACCAAGTGCTTGTCTAAGTGCTCTCAAAATCATGGTAGGTCCTCCACATCATTAAGTCATCAGTTCTCATCCAAATACTATGCGAAATCTTAGTAGGGCAACTCCTCCAAGTCCCTCAAGAGTATCTATTAACCTTCTATCCCCCCTTTCTGTTGAAAATTACTTGAAGCCTCAATTGCCACTAAGGTTGGGGTAGGCAGACTTTAAGCTTTACATACATTGCCTTTTTGCCTTAAGGAGGTTAAGATGCAGATTTTAAATCACAACACTTGTAAACTTTGACTTTAACTTTGACTTTGAGCTTCTTCTTTTTTTTTCTTTTGTTACCCCACTCTAACCCTTGCTCCATTATATAACCTTTTTTTTTTTTACTTTGATTTTCTAGGAGCTTCATACTTTTGCTAGCTACCAAGGACTTATAATATACTTCAAGGTTACTTGGCTGGGAAGAAGGACTCTAAATAAACCAAAGGGATTGGAGAAGAATAGCTCTCCCTAGTAGGAGACACAAGTAGGTGGAACTAGGGAACCTAGCCTTAAGAGGACAATGGAGAACTTTAATGCTGAGGACAGCAAGTGGACAAGATTTCAGTTTTTCTCCCCCTCCTAAATCATAATCATCCTCTCATACTCATCCAAGATGGACCCAAAGAATGATGGCATTGGAAAAGGATAATATATTAGGGTGTTGCATTAAATATGCTGCAATCTGCATGCTTTAAAGTTGAAAATTTACCAAATTTCATGTAATTTAGGTGATCCCTTCACTTAAATGCCATTGGCCTTAATGGCAAGCATACTACATGCTCATGTATGAAAACATAGCTCAAGGGGAAGGATATAACCTGAATTGTTTTGAGTTGTTTTGATGTTGTGGTATTGTTGGGCTTCTCCTTTCACTATTTTCTTCATTTCTTCTCCTCTATACTTGATTGAAAATAGGAAGAAAAAAAGAAGAGATCACAAAAACAAACAAAACAAAGGGATATCTATTTAAGGTTTGGGGTACCTCCCAAGAGTGCTTTGTTTAATGTCTTTAGCTAGACTCATGTAAACTCATGGGTTAGTAAGGAGCAAAGACTCTTTAGATGGTTGAGGATCATGTTCAAGATAGAGTTTCAAATGTTGACCATTCACAATAAAAGATCTATCATTTTTGGGATCAAAAAGTTTAATCGCTCCATTATCTAAAACATGTAAAACAATGTATGACCCATTCCATCTAGATTTAGTTTTCCAAGAGATAATCTAAGTCTTGAATTAAAAAGTCGTACCTTTTGACCTTGAATGAAGTTCTTCCTCCTAATGTGCTTATCATGATAAGCCTTCATCTTCTCCTTATAGATTCTTGAACTTATATATGCTTCATTCCTTAGTTCCTCAAGTTCACTCATTTGGAGAAGTCTTGTTTTGCCTGCCTCATCTATGTCCATATTCAATTGCTTTATGGCCCAATATGCTTTATGTTCAATCTCAACAAGAAGGTGACAAGCTTTACCAAAGATTAACCTATAGGGTGACATTCCTAAGGGAGACTTATAAGCTGTCCTATAGGCCCAAAGTGCATCTTCTAATTTTTGAGACCAATCTTTCCTATCGGCTCTAATGATCTTTTAAAGTATCCTCTTGATTTCTCTATTAGACACCTCTACTTGACCGTTGGACTGTGGAGGATAACGTGTAGAGATCTTGTGGGTGACTCTGTTATTCCTCAACAATGCTTTGAATTGAGAATTAATGAAATGGGTACCATTGTCACTAATGATAGTCCTAGGACACCCAAATCTAGAGAAAATATTACTCTTCAAAAACTTTAAGACAACCTTATGGTCACAAGTCTTAGTAGGTATTGCTTCAGTCCACTTGGAAACATAATCAATGGCCACTAATATGTACTCATATCCAAAAGAAGAAGGAAAAGGACCCATGAAGTCTATCCCTCAAACATCAAAGATTTATACTACTATGATGGGTTGTAAAGGCATCATGTCTTTGGCTGAAATGTTAGTGGATGCTTGACATTCTAAGTAATTCTTAGCATACTGAAATGAATCCTTAAATAATGAAGGCCAATAAAATCCACTTTGTAATACCTTGGCTGCAGTTTTCTTATGCGAGAAGTGACCTCTACTTGGTGAAGCATGGCATATGTGAAGAATGTTTCCTTGTTCCTCCTCTGCAACACATCTTCCCAAAATGTTATCAAGCCCTAAATTAAAGAAATAAGGTTCATCCCATAAGAAATATTTTATTTTAGCAAAGAAAAGATTTTCTCATGAGTAGACCATCCTTTAGGTACTTGACTTGTTACCAAGTAATTGATGACGTGTGCATACCAAAGAGGATTATATATGCTACTAATATTTAAAATATGTTCATTAGGAAAAGAATCATTTAACTCCTTTTTATCATTTCTATTAATCCTAGAAAGATGATCAATGACTACATTATCAAATCCTCATTTATCATTAATCTCAAGATAAAACTCCTATAATAGTAAGATCCATCTAATAAGTCTAAGCTTGTAATCTTGCTTTCCTAAAAGATATTTCAAGGCTGATCAGTGTAAATAATAATTTAAGATCCAAGTAAATAAGCTCTAAACTTGTCTAAAGCAAAGACAATGGCAAATAACTATTTTTTAGTGGTAGTATCGTTAGATTGAGCCTCATCTAATGTCTTACTTGCATAATATATGACCACTGGTTTTCCTTCAATTCTCTACCCTAAAACAGCACCAATAGCACGGTTAGAAGCATCACACATAATTTCAAAAGGTTCTCTCCAAGTAGGAAATCTTAAAATTAGTGCTTATATCAATATATTTTTATGGGTGTTGAAGGCTTCTAAACACTCATGGGAAAAAGTAAATGCATTATCCTTGGCTAAGAGGGAAGTCAACGGCCTAGAAATCTTGGAGAAGTCTTTAATAAATCTTCTATAAAATCCAACGTCCTAAAAATGACCTTAGTCCTTTTAGGGTAGTAGGAGGAGGTAAATCTCGAATTATACATACCTTTGCTTTATCTACCTCAATTCCTCTTTCACTTACCACATGTCCAAGAATAATTCCTTCTTCAACCATGAAATGACTCTTTTCCAAACTTAGAACAAGCTTGGACTCTATACATCTAGCCAAGACTTTCTTGAGATGTCCTAAACACTCATCAAAAGAAGATCCAAAAATAGAAAAGTCATCCATGAAAACTTCAAGAAAATCACCTAGCAGATCAGAGAATAAAGAGACCATGCATCTTTGGAAAGTGGCTAGAGCATTACATAATCTAAAAGGCATCCTTGTAAATACAAATGTACCAAAAAGACAAGTGAGAGTAGTCTTCTCTTGGTCATTAGGGTGGATCGCTCATTGATTATATCTTAAATATTCATCAAGAAAACAAAAATATGTTTTTTCAGCCAAATTTTTAAGAATTTGATCAATAAAAGGCAAAGGAAAATTATCTTTTTTAGTGGCTAAATTCAACTTCCTATAATCAATGTATACCTGCCATTTAGTAGGCAATCTAGTTTTTATTTCTTCACCATGCTCATTAGTTGATATGATTAGGCCTGATTTTTTTGGCACAACTTGAATAGGACTAACCCATTGGCTATCTAAAATAGGGTAAATAAAACTAGCCTCTAACCATTTAATAATTTCATTATTAACTACTTTCATCATATTTAGATTTAGTCACCTTTGACACATGTAGGTTTTGTATGTTCATTCAAAAAAAATTATGCATGCATGTATCAAGACTAATACCTTTTAAATCACTCATACGCCATCCTAATGCACCCTTATATTCTTTTAAAACATAAAGTAATTTTGATTTTTCATAAGAAGTTAAATGAGATGCAATAATAGTAGGCATAGTATCATTAGGTCCTAAAAATGTATATTCCAAGTTATCCGGAAGAGGTTTAAGGTCTAAGTTATTGTGAGCATTCAAAGGTAAAGCAATAGGTTTATGTGAAGAATTTTCAAATATTTCTTGCAAACCAGAAGATAAATTTTCAAAAGAAGTATCAAACATACATACCTTCTCAATGATTCAATCAATTACATTCTACTCTTCTCCTTCATCTTCTTCCTTAACAAATTTAGCTGCCTTAAATACATTTAGTGAAATATGCTGACCATTAATGTGACTTAGTCATTGTATAGTAAATCACACAAATTTAAAAATTATAAAAGTAGAAAATACTAATTTATAGATATTTAGAAGTATTTTTGAACAAATATATTAATTATAATTTAATAAAACTTTTAAAAATAGTAATAATTTTCAAGTCGATCAGAGGGGTGTAATATAATATCACAGGGGCCCAATTTATCTTCATCGGGTGCTGATGTTGTCTTGACATCCACACTCTTATTTCCTTTTTTCATAAATTTTAAATCTATTTTATTTTTATTTCTTAGTATAAAATTCATAGAAAATTCATATAAAAGATTCCTTTGAGGAATCTTTTGAAGAATTACCTAATGTTATATTATATTCATGTAATTGACTTAGAAATTATTATTATTATTGATATTTTTATTAAATTATAATTGATATATTTGTTCAGAAATACTTCTAAATAGCTAAAAATTAGTATTTTATAGTTTTATTGATTTTAAATTTACATGATTTACTATATAATGACTAAGTCACGTCAAATTTTGGTGCCGTTGCTAGGGATGTATTACATAATATTTTGTATTTTTCTATTTTTCTCTTAGAGTACATAAAAAAATTAACTCTTGTTCTATTTTCTTCTTGCCAAAAAAATTTAAAAAAAAAGAAATGAAGAGAAGCAAGGTAAAGACTAGAGCATACTGAAGGAGGGTAATAATTATTAAATTTTTTCTTCAAATTTATTGATTTTTATGCATGGTAGAAGATCTTTGCATCTAAGGTTAGAAAATCTTTTCACTATTTCATTCAAAACTAAAAATTCGAAAGAAAAATTAATTTGATAGATCATGAAAGAAGTGAAGGTCAAATTAAGAATAATCTTATGGTCATGAAAAATCATTATATCTCTGATTCATTTCAAAAAGTATCTAATATTAGAGTCCCATTAGCACCCACTATTAAATTCAAAATAAATTTAATAATTTTTTAAATGTTCTTTAATTTTCATGAATTGCCTTTAGAGGAACCTCATCACCATTTAAAAAAAAATATATCTGGTCTGTGATTTAGTTAATCTCCCTCAAATTACATCAAAAATTATTAAGATGAAATTATTTCTTCATACATAGAGACAAAGCTAGTCATTGGTTATCCATATTAGCTAAAGAATTAACTAGATGGAAAGACATAGAACAAGTATTTCTTCAAAACTTTTATCTCTTAGAAAAAAACTCAAAATATGAGAAAACATATATAGAGTTTTTCTCATAAACCATGAAAAACTTTTCATGAGATGTGAAAAAAATTCAAAGATTTACTTATCCTCATCATGCTATACGCAAGTGATAGCTCAATAAATTTTTTTATAATGGATTATTAGAACAACATAAAAATATGGTTGATTTTATATATAGATGAACTTTTATAAAGAAAATCTCTGATGAGATTTATAATCTTTATGAGAATTAAAGTGAAAATTCTAAAGATCAAACCTCTTTTGAACTATATGACAAGGATAAGAAGAAAGGAATTTATGAATTGTATTATCAAAATGATTCTAATTTATGAAATGAGGTTAATCAAATTAATCAAGATTAGAAAATCTTGATTTACTTATTGACAATATTAGAAAGCCTCTTAACCCTCAATTTAATTCAAATAGTATATGTCCTATATATGGTGAAAATGATTATTCTAAATTTTAATGATATAATTTAAATCAATCATTTCACCCTATGCAAGAACAAGTACAAGTAGTTCATAATTTTAATAGAAATAGAGAGCCTTTTTCTAATTCTTATAATCCTAATTAGAGGAATTTTTTTTTGTGGAGAGACCCAAATAATATTCAAAATCCAAAAGCATTTAGATCCAATTCAAACTCTAAATTTCGTCTAAAATAGGAAAATAGATTTCAGAAACATCAACCATCTCAAATTCAATCTGATGCTATAGAAATGATGTAGAAAATGAGTAAAATGATGCAACAAATTATGAAACAAATGATGTTATAGCAAAAAAAAATTATATAGGCTCTTGGAAATAAGAGAGAAGAGGAACAACTACTTAATCAGCCAATAGAAAATCTAGGGAACAGCCCAACAATAAGATTTCAGCAAGGGGAGTCTAGTTGCATGAATCTAAGAAAAAACTCACGAAATGAAATGTTAAGATAGTAAATGCATTAAGGAGTGGGAAGATTTTACTTAATCCTTATCCTTAAATATTAGAAGAAAAGAAAAATGTGAACAGCCTAAAACAAAATCAAATAGGAGTAGAAGCGAATTTTATATATTCTACCAATGAAATTCTGAAAGAAAGGACAATCATTTCATTTCCTAAAGCTCTAGAGCCTAGACAAATAAAGAAAAAGGAACATAATGAAGAAGTAAAGAAAATTTTACAAGATGTGCAAATTAAATTTTCTTTACTCATTGTCATTGAACATATTCCTGAATATGTTAGAATTTGAAAGAAATGTGTACATCAAAAAGGGCACCTACAATAGAAAAATTATCTATGCATACTAGTGTTTTATTATTAAATTAATTACCATAGAAATTAAAAGATATTGGTGCCCCTTTAATTTCATGTGATATTGATGGATTCATTTTTCAAAATGCATTACTTGACATTGGTGCTAGTATTAATTTATTACTTAAAAGTATTTGTGATAAATTTAATATTACTAATCTTAAACCTTCTATTGTTACCTTACAATTTACTAATAGATCTATAAAACATCATAAAGGTATTTTAGAAAATCTGATAGTGATAGTTAAAGAGTGTAAATTTTTAGCTGATTTTGTATTGCTAGAAATGAATTTTAATAGATAATTTTATGATACATCAATCATCTTAGGAAGATCATTTTTACATAAAACAAAGATTAATATTTATTTTCTCACAAATATTGTGAAAATTTCATGTGGAGATCAATTAGTAGAAATTAAAATTTTTGAGGTATCAAATAATCTTAAGAAACCCCAAGTATATTATTGTCATACCATAGATCTTCTAGATGATTTTGATGATTCAGATGTTATTGATGATTATGTGTTGGAAGAATTAGAGAAAATAGAGAATATAAATTTGAAAGAAAAGAAAGAAGAAGATCATCTGAATTTACAATTGAAACCTCTTCCTTCTAGTTTAAAATATATATTTTTGGAGGAAAATAATTGATTTCGTATTATTATTGTTGTTGATTTGAGTAATGAATAAGAAGAAAAATTATTAGATGTACTTCGAAAAAATAAGAAGGCTATTGACTAAAAAATAGATGATTTTAAGGGCATTGATATGAGTGTATGCATGCATAATATATATTTGGAGGAGGGGACTAGAACTAGTAGGGAACCACAATGAAGATTAAATCCTAACATGATAAAAATTGTAAAAAAAAAAAATTAAAATGGATGGCTGCTGATATTATTTATCCTATTTCAGATAGCAAATAGGTTAATTCTACAAAATGGTGCTAAAAAAATTAGGGATCACAATTATAAAAAATAAAAATGGGGATGAAATACAAATAAGATTAACTATTGGTTGGAGGGTGATAAGTCTTCATTATCATGAATTAATAATTAGTAAATAATATAGTTTTAGCCTTAACTCATGATAAATAGACTTATATTTATGTTAAAAAATGATTTGTGGTTTTCAATTGATTAACGTGAACTTTTGGGTAATTATGTGATTTTATATGATTTTTACAGTCTTACTTTTGAGATAAATGAAGAACAAGAAATAAAAATAAAAATATTGCAAAAATGGGGGGATCCGCTAGCCAGTCAGGCCCGTAAGCGGGTCGGAAGCGCAGTCGAGGAGTAGCTGCGAGTAGAGGCTTGAGCAGTTTGGCTTGGAGATCGATAAGGCACGTGTATGTCACTCCCCTTCCACATCACTAGTGGCCAGCCGGCTATGGGGCAAGGAGTGGTCATACACGCGAGAGAAGAGACTTTGCTTACAAAGCTAACATTATCATATATTCGCCCGAAAAATCACCGATGTGGGACTAAACCCGCGTCACACCTTCCTCAGAAGAGGCGGGCGACCAGTGCGGGTTCAAATCCTCCTAGAGTCAAAATTCATATATTTTTATCTGATTATCACGACTTTCCTACAGATCGCTAGTGAAGGATTAAGCAACGAGAATCGCTAGATCATCGGCAAAAATCTCGTCAATGCAATTCACAGAGCATTGCTACTAAAATTGCTGAACGATTTGCGATAAAAGGATCGTGAATCCATCGAGTAAATCATCTTCAATTGATCGATGAACAAGCCGTCTTCGAGAAGAGAACGATCCGTCAGGAGACCAGTCACCACCTCTTGAGAGCGTACCAAATGCAATGAAGAGCCTCCTCTTGCTGCGCAGACCTAAGGATGAAGCTCCCTGACACGCGCCCCACCTTTATTTAGCTCCTCTCCGTCAGGTGACAGCCGCCGGAGAGCCGCAAAGTCGCTGTTTTTCCACTTTGCCGGGTGACAACCACCGGAGAGGATTCGACGACCTACTTCATTGATCTTTAGACTTCGCAATAAGATCTAGAGATTGCCCACGTCATCTTTGTCCAAGGAGAGCCTTTGAGGCTGTGGACACTACACGACGATCCTCCCGAATGCTTAGGATTCCGATGCATTGCCGATGCATCGCCGTCGCAACGCCAGAACTCTGTTTTCCTGCTTTCAATTTACTTTATGCTTCATTTAGTGATAATTTTTGTGTTTTTAATTTACCAAAATATACTTTGTTCTATTACGATTCTTCTGACTTTTATAAATCTTAATTTGATCAATTAAATCGTCCGTAATCACTTACATAAGAATCACCAGGCAGAACTCTGTTTTCACCCGATTCAGGTTTGTCGAGTGCTGATGTCATCATCATGTCTGCACCCTTATTTCCCTTTCTCGTGAATTTTAAATATATTTTATTTTCATTTATTAGTGTAAAATTCATAGAAAATCGTATTTATTGAGAAAATTTCTGAATAATTACTAGATATTATATTACATCCCTGTGATTGACTTGAAAAATTACCGCTATTTTTTGTAATTTTTATTAAATTATAATTGATATATTTATTTAGAAATACTTCTAAATATTCAAAAATTCGTATTTTCTAGTTTTATAAATTTTATATTTGTGTGATTTAATATACAATGACTGAGTCACGTTAGAGGGTTTGCATTGATAATAGAAAATTAAATTATGTTATTAGAAAAGATTATTTTCTCTTACCATGTACTAATTCAATTCTAGAAAAGTTAGTTGGAAATTTTATTTTTTATTTTTTAGATGCATACTCTAGTTATAATCAAATTTATATAAATCTTTTAGATCAAGAAAAAATAACTTTCACTTGTCCATTTAGTACTTTTACTTTTAAATGCATGTGTTTTGGTCTGTTTAATGCTCCAATTACATTTCAAGGATGTATACCATTTATTTTTTCTGATATGAATAGAAAATATATATAAATTTTTATAGATGTTTTTTTTTTATTTTTGATAAATCATTTGATGAATGCTTAAATCATTTACAACATGTACTTGAGAAATGTATAAAGAAAAAATTAGTTTTGAGTTGGAATAAATCACATTTTATGGTTAGAGAGGGAGTTGTGTTAGGTCATATTATGAGTGAACGGGGTTTAGAGGTGGATAGAGAAAAAATTGATATTATATCTAAAATAAAATCTCTGAATTCACTAAAATAGATTAGATCTTTCTTGGGTCATGTAGGTTATTATAGAAATCATTTATTCAAAAAATTTCAAAAATTTCTAAACTTCTCACCATATTATTATTTAAAGATGTGCCTTTTAATTTTGATGAGAAATGATTTAAGTCTTTTCTGAAATAAAAAGATGACTTACTGAGACATCCATATTACAAGCTCTTCATTGAGCCTTTTCCTTTGAAATAACGTGTGATGCATCAAATTATGCAGTGACAGCCGTTCTAAGACAAAGAAGAGTCAAAACCCATAATAATTTCATATGCTAGTAAAACTATATCTGATACTCAATTAAATTATACCACGACTGAAAAAGAGTTATTAGTTGTAGTATTTTTGTTAGAAAGGTTTAGATCATATATTTTGGGAGCTAAAATTATGACTTATACTAATCATGTAGCATTAAAATATTTGTTAAAGAAGAAAGATGTAAAGCAATATTTATTAAGATGGATTTTATTATTGTAAGAATTTGACTTAGAAATAAAAGATAAAAAAGGTTTCGAGAATGTTGTTACTGACCATCTTTCTAGATTAAGTGATTTAGGAATAAATGTAGCACCTTTACAAGGTGCATTTTCATATTAACAATTGATGGCAGCTCACCATCAACCATCACCATGGTATGCACATATTGTTAATTTTCTATTTTTTTAAAAAAATCTAGAACAATGGGATAAGAATAGAAAATATCATTTTTTTTTCTAAGATTAGAAATTATTTTTAACATGATCCTGATTTAGATTACTTAGGCAATGATCAAATTTTAAGGAGATGTGTTCCTAAAAAAGAATGTCATGGCATTCTTAATACATGTCATTCATCTAATTGTGGAGGACATTTCTCGGAACAAAAAATAGCTACAAAATTTTTTCAGTGTGGTTTTTATTGGCCTACAATTGTTAGAGATTCTATAGAATTTAGTAGAACATGTATTTCATGTCAATCCATAGGTAACATGAGAAAAAAAAATGAAATGTCAATGAGTAACATGTTAGTAGTTGAAAATTTTGATGTATGAGGAATAGATTTCATGGGTCCCTTTCCATCAGTTGAAAAATATGAATATATTTTACTTGTCGATTATGTGTCTAAATGGGTGGAAGCTATTCTTACTAAAACTAATGATCATAAACTCGTAATAAAATTTGTGCAAAAAAATATTTTTTTGAGATTTAGATGTCCTAAAGTGATTATTAATGATGGAGGAACACATTTTACAAATAAATATTTCAAGAAATTGTTAAAAAAGAATAGAGTACACCATAGAGTAGCCACTCCATATCATCCCTAAACAAATGGGCAAGCTAAAATAACAAATAGAGAAATTCAAAGAATTTTGAGAAAAATAGTTAGACGAAATAAGAAAGATTAGCCCACAAAATTATAAGATGCATTATGGGCTTATAGAACAGCTTATAAAAATCTCATAGGTATGTCTTCATTTCGTCTCATTTTTGGACAACTATGTCATCTTCTTGTGGAAATAGAGCATAAAGCATTATGGGCTATAAAAAAATTATGTATGGATGAAAAATCAATTGATGGATAAAAGCAATTATGTATGTATGCATAAAATTTTTCAGCTACATGATCTAGAGGAGTTGAGGAATGAAGCTTATGAAAATCATAAAATCTATAAAGAAAAAACTAAAAGTTTTCATGATAAATATATTAGTAAAAAAAAATTGATGTTAGACAAAAAGTGTGATTATATGACTCTAGGCTGAAACTATTCTTAGAAAAATTAAAATCAAAATAAACAGGGCCTTATGAGGTGGAAGAGACATATGATCATGGGGCTGTAATGATTAAAGATCCTAAAAGTCATCATGACTTTAAGGTAAATGACAATGGCTTAAACATTACATAGAACATGAATGCCTTACAAAAAATCTATATATATTATTAAAAAAAATCAAAAGTAAGATTAATGTGTTTAGCTGAAGACATTAAATTCAGCATTGTATGGGTGGCAACCCATGATCTTTATTTTATTCTATATGTTTTTTTAAGCTCTATTTTTCTTAGAATTTCACATTACTTGTTGTTGTACTTGTTTTTCTTCTAAAAAGTGCAAGAGGAATGTAAGATGAAGTGAAAAATTCAAAAAAAAGTTGAGTTGAGGTGGTCTTTCTAAGATTTATTATTTATGACAATATTTTTAGTACTTAACAAGTTCTATTTTTCTTAGTAATTTGCATGTTTCACTTGAAAATTATATTTTCTACATATTTCATTCCGACTTTTCTATGTCATTGAAGACAATGTCATTTTTAAGTTGGGGGGTGAAATATTAATTATTAATTTATGTTGTAGGATGATTAAGAACATGTGTTTGCATTTTTTTCATGTTCACTTAGAACAGCAACTAAAAAAAAAAATTCAGAAAAACTATAACATCTATTTTTTGGTTTTTTGTCACGAACAGTAGACCGTCAAAAAATAGCAGAGAAAAAATAGCTCGAAATTTAAATTCTAGAAACCCTTTTCTCACATTTCAATCCCCTAGACATGTATTGTTGAAATTTGAAATTACAACTATAAAGAGGATAGTTTTAATTTATTATCGACAAATTTATTTTTCTAAAAATAAAATTTAAAATAGAACTGAAAACATAACTAAAAATAGAAAACAGAACTATCAAAACTATCTAATTTACAAATTTCTTACATTATATTACATGTATGAAAAATTAAATCAATTAGATTGATTGATACCAAAAGATACTAGAAAGATTATTGTTGAGTTAAAAGAATGATTTAGTAGCATGAAATGTTAGAATACTCCTTAGATACATGATAGATAATATGAATTTGATTTTACAGATTTTCACATCATGATCTTGATGAATAGTATTTACTTGATGTGGAAATTTAATTGATCATTTCAGCTTAATAGAAATTTTTACACCTTGATCTATAAGACTTGTGAGGAGAAATCACATATTTCAAAAAAAAAAAAGAAGAGAGAGTAATGTGAAAAATCTAGAAATGAAGAGTACACATGAAGGGTGTGAGATATCATTCTCATTATTGAAAATCATGCATAGAAAAATACTTGCTGTAAAATAAGTGGATAAAGTGAAAGCTCTAAAAATAAAGAATACACATAGAGGGTGTAAGACATCATTCTTATTGTCAAAATTTGTCTAGAAGAAAAGCTACTTACCTACTATATAAAATACAAAAATAAAAAATATAGTACAAACTTGAAAAATCAAGCTATGAAAAAAGAAAAATATAAGATCAATATTATTCTTAGATGAGCATTCATAATTAGAATAATTTGTAAATATATATATGAATGAAAAAGTGATAAAGATGTGAATAGAAGAAGTGAAGTCTATATTATTATTCCAAGCAGTGTTTAAATATTTAAGTGCTGGACATCATTCTTAAATACTTGATATAAGAATCTAAAGTGTTTAAAGGTGCATCATTTTTAACTTTATTTTTTTTATGTATTGAAATATGATGTTTGAGATTTGTGAATTTTTATTTTCATAATTCTATTACTAAAGGACTAGCAATGATTTAAGTTGAAAGTAGGAAAATAGAGTTCCAACATCGTAGCGGCAATGTGTCAATGATATACTAAAATCTTAAGCATTCGAAAGGATCATTGATAAGTCTTTATTATCATGAGTTAATAATTAGTAAATAATATAGTTTTAGCTTTAATTCATGATAACTAGACTTATATTTGTGTTAAAGTGTGAAAAATGGTTTTCAGTTTATTAATGTGAATTTTTAGATAATTATGTGATTTTATATAATTTTATATAATTTTTATAGTTTTACTTTTGAATCCTCAGAAAAGGCGGGGCAACTAGCGCGGGTTCGAATCCTCTTAGAGCAAAAATTCATGTTTTTTATCTAATTATCACGACTTTCCTACAGATCGTCGATGAAGGATTAAGCAACTAGAATCGCTAGATCATCAGCAAAAATCTCGTCAACGCGATTCGTAGAGCATTGTTACTAAAATTGTTGAACGATTCATGATAAAAGGATTGTAAATCCATCAAGTAAAGTATCTCTAATTGATCGACGAAGAAGCCATCGTCAAGAAGAGGATGATCCACCGGAAGATGAGTCACCACCTCATGAAAGTGTACTAGATGCGATGAAGAGCCTCCTCTTGTTGTGCGGACCTGAGGATGAAGCTCTTTGACACACGCCCTACCTCCATCTAGCTCTTCTCCATCGGGTGACAACCACCGAAGAGCCGCAAAGTTGCCATTTTTCTGGTGATAGCTGCTAGAGACAATTCGACAACCTATTTTATTGATCTCTAGACTTTGCAAGGAGATCTAGAGATTGCCCATGTCGTCCTTGTCCAAGAAGAGCCTTCGAGTCCATCAGCAAAAATCTCGTCAATGCTAGATCATCAGTAAAAATCTCGTCAACGCGATTCGTAGAGCATTGTTACTAAAATTGTTGAACGATTCATGATAAAAAGATTGTAAATCCATCAAGTAAAGCATCTCTAATTGATCGACGAAGAAGCCATTGTCAAGAAGAAGATGATCCACCGGAAGATGAGTCACCACCTCCTGAAAGTGTACTAGATGCGATGAAGAGCCTCCTCTTATTGTGCGGACCTGAGGATGAAGCTCTTTGACACACGCCCTACCTCCATCTAGCTCTTCTCCATCGGGTGACAACCACCGAAGAGCCGCAAAGTTGCCATTTTTCTGGTGATAGCTGCTAGAGACAATTCGACAACCTATTTTATTGATCTCTAGACTTTGCAAAGAGATCTAGAGATTGCCCACGTCGTCCTTGTCCAAGAAGAGCCTTCGAGTCCATCAGCAAAAATCTCGTCAACGCTAGATCATCAGCAAAAATCTTGTCAACGCGATTCGTAGAGCATTGTTACTAAAATTGTTGAACGATTCATGATAAAAGGATTGTAAATCCATCAAGTAAAGCATCTCTAATTGATCGACGAAGAAGCCATCGTCAGGAAGAGGATGATCCACCGGAAGATGAGTCACCACCTCCTGAAAGTGTACTAGATGCAATGAAGAGCCTCCTCTTGTTGTGCGGACCTGAGGATGAAGCTCTTTGACACACGCCCTACCTCCATCTAGCTCTTCTCCATCGGGTGACAACTACCGAAGAGCCGCAAAGTTGCCATTTTTCTGGTGATAGCTACTAGAGACAATTCGACAACCTATTTTATTGATCTCTAGACTTTGCAAGGAGATCTAGAGATTGCCCACGTCGTCCTTGTCCAAGAAGAGCCTTCGAGTCTATGGACACTGTATGATGATCCTCTCGAATGCTCAAGATTCTGGTGCATCGCTGACGAATTCCTGCCACAATACCGAAACTCTATTTTCTTGCTTTCAACTTACTTTACACTTCATTTAGTGATAATTTATGTGATTTTAATTTACCAAAATATACTTCGTCCACTTACGATTCTTCTAACTTTTATAGATCTTAATTTGATCAATTAAATTGTCTGTAATCGCTTATGTAAGAATTATCAGGTAGAACTTTGTTTCTACATGATTCACATTTGCCGAGGTACTGACATCATCCTAACATCTACACCCTTATTTCCCTTTTTTATGAATTTTAAATATATTTCCTTTTCATTTCTTAGTATAAAATTTATAAAAAATAGTATTCTTTGAAAAAAAAATTGAATAATTACCAAATATTATATTACATCCCCATGATCAACTTGGAAAATTATCGCTATTTTTTAAAAGTTTTATTAAATTATAATTGATATATTTATTTAGAAATACTTTTAAATATTTAAAAAATTATATATATAATTTTATAAATTTTAAATTTGCATGATTTATTATACAACGACTAAGTCACATCAATCATCGTGTAGTGTCCACAGCCTTGAAGGCTCTCCTTTGACAAGGAAGATGTGAGCAATCTCTAGATTTTCTTACAAAGTCTAGAGATTAATGAAAAGGGTTATCGAATCATCTCTGATAGTTATCACTCAGTGGAGTAAAAAAATGATGACTTTGTGGCTCTTCGGTGGCTGTCACCCAATGGAGAGGAACTAGATGAAGGTGGGGCGTGTGTTAGGGAGCTTCATTCTCAAGTCTATGCAATAAGAAGAGGCTCTTTATCACATTTGGTACGCTTTCATGAGGTGGCAACTCGTCTCCTAATAGATTGTCCTCTTCTCGATGACAACTTATTTGTCAGTCAATCGGAGATGATTTACTCAATAAATTCACAATCCTTTTATCACAAATCGTTCAGTAACTTTAGTAATAATGCTTTACAAATCGTGTTGACGAGATTTTCACCGATGATCCAATAATTTTAACAGCTTAATCCTTCACCAGCGATCTACAAGAAAGTCATGATAATCAAATAAAAATAAGAATTTTGACTCTAAGAGGATTTAAACCTGCGTCGATTGTCTGCCTACATGAGAGAGATTGAAATAAATATTCTAATGCTCTTATCAAGTAATGTCATCATGGTATATCTCTCTTATAACTAAGGGGTAGTTTAGGTATTAAAATCTTTGAAGCCTTTTAAGAGAAAGTGTGATGTAGGTTTAATCTCACATCATTTGTCTGCTAAAGTTTTGGATGAATATATAGTAATATCACATTTACAAGTAATGAGTCACTTTCTCTCACATATACGACTACTCCTTGCCCCACAACTAGTTGGCCATTAGTGACATAGAAAGAGACGCACACATGCCTCCATCGATTTAAACTGCTCAAACCCCTACTCACGGCTCCCCCCGACTATGCTTCTAACCTGCTTGTGAGCCCAAACTGGCCAACGGGTCTCCCCCTTTTGCTATATTTTTATTTATCTAAAAAATAATATTATAAAAAGCATATAAATTCATACAAAATCACATAATTAACCAAAAATTCATATTAATTAATTAAAAACCATTTTTCATTATTTATCATATGTTAAAGCTAAAACTATATTATTTACTAATTATTAACTCATGATAATGAAAACTTATCAACCACCACGATAGTTATCTACTATTCTAGTGGCACAATTTATATTAGCACTAGCTGTGGTTAAAAATAAATGTCCCAAAATAATAGCTGATTCTTTAAGATTTTTAAGTGGCGTTATGTCTAGAACTATGAATCAATTGGAAAATAGCATCCTTCAATATTAATGATAACATCCTCAATTAACCCTTTAGGATATCTAATAGATTTGTCCCCTAAAGAGAGAATAATACTAGTTGGTTTTAATTCTCCTAAATCAAATTTTTCAAAAAGGTAAGTTGGAAGGAGATTCACACTCAGACCCAAATCTAGTAAAGTTTTGTTGAAAGTCATACCTTTTATGTAGCAAGAGACAAGTGGGCTCCTTGTATCTTTTTTTTATTGGGCATTTCATTTCAAATGATAGCACTAATCTCAACTTAAAGGTTAATTTTCTTGCTTTCTCTCTTTGGAGTACAAAGATATTTTAAAAAATTAGCATAAGAGGGAGCATGTCAAATAGCATCAACCAAAGGGATTTTAATTTGAAATTTAGAAAATAATTCTTGTACTTCATGCTCATCAATATGCTTCTTTTTATCTTTTAAGAGAGGAAAAAGAGCTGAAGGAAAAGGAATAGGTGGACTATAAGCTTGGGTCTCTTTAGATAGCTCTATCTCTTTTTGATTCTCTTTTTTGTCCACTCTCACCAAGCTCCTTCAAGATGGATTTTCCTTTCTTCTCTTCTTCCTCATTCTCTCTATCTCTATTTTCATTTTCTTGATCAGAAATAATATTTTCTTTCTCCTAGACATCATCCCCTAATTTAGGTAAGCTTGGATCACTTGAAGGCATCCAAGTGGCTTTGGGTATCAACTTACCATTCTTAAGTCTTGTCACCTCCTTAATCTCTTCTATTTGAGATCCTTGGCTACTACTTGGGCCTTGACCACTAATCATGGAGGTGGTAAGGATAGGTGTAAAACTAAGAGGATAATTCTTAGAATTATCTATGGCTTGACTAGGGAGTTGCCCTCTAGGGTTTACCTCATTTGGTTGACTCCCTTGATTGTTTGACCTTTGAAACATTTGCAACATTTGTTGATTTTGGGCCATTAATTGTGCCATAATTTTCTGTTGTTGTTGCAATCCATCCTTCAAGAAATTAATAGTCTCTTCTAAATGGGCATTAGAAACATGAGATGGAGCTCCTAAGGGCACTCTATTATGCATAGGATGTGGAAAAGGGTTTTGAAGATATGGGGCAATTTGAGAAGGTATTTGATTTTAAAAAGAAGACATCTGATTTTGAAAATTAAATTTAAAAACAGATGGATTTTGGAAATTTTAGAAATTTTGAGGATATAAAGGATTTTGTGATGAAGGATTTGTATTTTGAAAACTATGAGATGGAGGTTTTGAAAATTAGATGCCTTGAGGACTTGAATTCCAAGTAGAATTTTGATGAGGATAAGAATTAAAATTAGGTTTCAAAAATACATTGACATGCTCATGATGAAGATTCATAGATTGTAGAAATGTAGGACAAGTATTCTCATCATGACCAATGCTAGTACAAATAGAACAAACTGAATTTTTCAAAGTTGGGGTTTTAGGATTTTGCATACCTTGAAAAGAGAGTAACTTCTCCAACTTCTTGTTGATCTCATTGACTTCATTCCTCAAATCCTTAACTGCATGCTTGATCAATTCATAAACACCATTCTTTTTCAAGGGAAGATTAGTTCTATCAAAATCCAAAGAGGTATAATTATAAGAATTTTCACTCAATTCTTCTAGAAGATTATACACATGATCTTCACTCTTGTTAGCATAAGAACCACCAAATGATGCATCAATAAGTTATTTATGTTGATAGTTTAATCTTTCATAGAAAATTTGAATAAGTTGCCATTTAGGAACACCATGATTAGGGTATTTTCAAAGTATATTTTTATATCTATTTCGAGCATCATGTAAAACTCATTAACATTTTGAGAAAAACCCATGATCAATTTTCTCATCATATTAGTTTTTCCATGAGGATAAAAATTTTTAAGAAATTCTTGAACCAATTTAGACCATATAATATTTCTCAAATTAAGAGTGGAAATCCAAGGACTTGCTTCTCCCTTAATTGAGAATGGAAATAGAGTAATTTTCAAGGAATCATCAGCACCCTTCATAGTTATGCATATTTTCAGAAACTCTTGCAAATGATCCTAAGTGTTTTCATTTAAATTTCAATAGAAATTTGGTAAAATCTGAAAAACACGATTTAATATCATGCATGTAAATAAGGTTTTCAAAAAGTTCAATGTCACTAGATGGATTAAAATATTCATTCAAAGACTTAGGCTCTTCATTAACCTACTCAAGATTTTCACTCATATTATCCATTCTAGTAGGTTTAGAGCTTTTAGAACTTTTAAAAGTAGGAGCAAATTCTCATGAAATCAAATCAGGGTCTAGAGATCTCCTACCAAGCATAAATCAAACAAAAATCTAGAGTTTAGAAATACCTCAAGTGATTTATCACCTTTGGGACATGTGCATTGAGTTTTGCTTAATTTTCTTTTTTCTTTTTTTTTCTCTACAAAAAAAAAAACGTAAGGAGAGAAACAAAATATATAAACATAATAACTTCTCGAGTAATGGCACCAAAATTTGATATGTCTAAAGTTGTCATTAGTTTAAGCACTCAAGTTTAATATTTATAACTAAAAACCCAAATAAGCTCTTTGATAAGTCTTCATTATCATGAGTTAATAATTAGTAAAGGGACATGTGCATTGAGTTTTGCTTAATTTTCTTTTTTCTTTTTTTTTCTCTACAAAAAAAAAAACGTAAGGAGAGAAACAAAATATATAAACATAATAACTTCTCGAGTAATGGCACCAAAATTTGATATGTCTAAAGTTGTCATTAGTTTAAGCACTCAAGTTTAATATTTATAACTAAAAACCCAAATAAGCTCTTTGATAAGTCTTCATTATCATGAGTTAATAATTAGTAAATAATATATTTTTAGCCTTAACTCATGATAAATGGACTTATATTTGTGTTAAAGTGTGAAAAGTAGTTTTCAGTTAATTAATGTAAAATTTTAGGCAATTATGTGATTTTATACGAATTTATATAATTTTTACAATCTTACTTTTGAGATAAATAAAGAAAAAGAAATAAAAATAAAAATAAAACAAAATGGAGGGGACATGCCATCTAGTGGGGCCTACAAGCGGGTTAGAAGCATAGTCAGGAGTAGCGGCAAGTAGGGGCTCAAGTGGCTTGGACCGATAGGAGCATGTGTGCACCACCCCCCTTTCATGTCATTAGTGGCTAGCCGCTTGTGAGGGCAAGGAGTGGTCGTGCACGTGAGAGAAAGAGACTTGATCAGAAATATAATATTACTATATATTCACCAGACACTTTGTTGCACAAGCAATGTGGGACTAAACCTATGTCACCTTCTCTAGAAAGGGCAAGCAACTAGCATGGGTTCAAATCCTCTTAGAGTCAAAATTCATATTTTTCACCTAATAATCACAACTTTCCTGTAGATCGCCGGTGAAGGATTAAGCAATCAGAATTGCTGGATCATCATTTGTCTACATCGTCCTTATCTAAGGAGAATCTTCAAGGTTGTGGACACTATATGACTATCCTCTCAAATACTCAAGATTCTAGTACATCACTGATGCATCGCCGCCGCGATGCCAGAACTCTATTTTTATACTTTTAGCTTATTTTTTGTTTCATTTAGTGATAATTTATTTATTTTTAATTTACCAAGATATACTTGATTTCATTACAATTATTTTAGCTTTTACAGATCTTAATTTCATCAATTAAATCATTTGTAATCATTTACGTAAGAATCGTCAGGGAGAACTCTATTTCCACCCAATTTGTGTTCACTGAGAGCTGACATCATCTTGATGTCTGCACCCTTATTTCCTTTTTTGTGAATTTTAAATATATTTCCTTTTTATTTCTTAATATAAAAGTCATAAAAAATAGTATTCTTTGTAAAAAAAAAAAATAATTACCAGATATTATATTACATCCCTGTGATTGATTTGGAAAATTATTGCTATTTTTGGAAGTTTTATTGAATTATAATTGATATATTTTTTTAAAAATACTTCTAAATACTTGAAAAATCATATTTTCTAGTTTTATAAATTTTAGATTTACATCATTTAATATACAATGACTAAGTCATGTCACTCTCTTTAATTTTATGTATTTCAAGTCGATCCTCAAAAAAATTAGAAAGTTGAAAACATCATTATCTAACTATAAAAGTTAAGAAAGCCTCAAAATATATAGATAACTAACTCTAATTTAATATCTTTAAAAGTTATTGCATAATTTAGTCTATCATTCTCTTAATAATAATATTACTAGAGGTCAACAATTGGAAATCAAAGACATAATAGAAAATAGAGAAAGTAGTAATGATAAAATTTGGAAACCTATACTAAACTTATTCTAAAATTATGAAAAAATTACACAAGCTGGAGCTAGATTTAGACGGCTGGACCCTGTCCTTTCCTGATAGTAATGACAAGGTCACAATCATGGCGGAACCTCTTGAACAAAGAAAATGACACCAACTTAGTTCCTTGAGCAGCAGACCCTGCAAGGGAGAAGCATACTTCGAACTATTCCAACTGGAAATCAGCAATGACAAATTATCAAATGACCCTTTGATGAGGGAGCTTCAGGAGCATTTTCTGCAGGTCTTCGCAGACATCACTGGCCTTCCACCAACCTGTGAACAGGAGCATCACATCATCTTAGAGCCAGGTAGTGGGACAATCCACGCCCATCCATTTCACTATCCTCATTTTCAGAAAGCCAAGCTGGAGAAATAAGTAGCAAACATGCTTGCAATGGGGCTCATCCAACATTCTCAGAGCCCTTTCTCCAGCTCAACCCTTCTCATCTAGAACAAAGATGGCTCATGGCATTTCTACATGAACTATCACGCACTGAATAAGGTAACTGTTCCTGACCGATTTCTCATTCCAGTCGTGGACGAGCTCATTGACGAGTTGCACAGAGCTACTATATTCACGAAGCTCAACTTCCAATTCGGCTACCACTAGATTCTCATCCGAACGGAGGACGTACCAAAGATGGCCTTCCGAATGCATCACGGACATTACGAATTCTTGGTCATGCCATTTGGATTATCCAACACCCTAGCCACCTTCCAAGCCACCATGAACTGCATATTTGCTCCGTTCTTGTGATGATTTATGTTGGTATTCTTCAACGACATCTTCATCCATAGTTGAACCAGCAAGGAACATGAAGACCATCTCGTCCAAGTATTTCTCATTCTCCACAAACACTAATTTCACATTCACCCGAAAAAATGTATGTTCAATCAGACATGAATTGTGTACCTAGGCCATGGAATATCAGCGGAAGGAGTCATTGTAGATCCCGAAAAGATCGTCGTCGTTCGCTAGTGGCCATCTCCCACGAACCTTCGAGACCTCTAAGGTTTCTTGGACTTGGGGGGATATTACTACCACTTCGTTCAAGGGCTCGGCCAAATTGCCTAGCCGTTAACACAAAAACTGAAAAAAGAAGTGTTTGGCTAGAACCCGGCAGCCGAAGAAGCATTCTAGCAGCTCAAACAAGCTCTGACAATGCTCCCAGTATTGACTTTGCCTAATTTCTCCATCACATTTGAGCTCAAGGCAGAAGCCTCTGGTCACAGAGTAGGAGCTGTCCTCATGCAACATCAAAGATCTGTAGCCTTCTTTAGCCAAACTCTGCAATGAGAGGAGACCCAGAGATGCTGGCATTACTGGTGGATGGCAAACTATAATGGACGATAGTTCTGGGTTAAGTCGTAGATGTCTGCTACTGCCCACATAGTCCCGAAGTCCTACTGCAATGGGACAGGTTGCCACTTGAATCCGCCACCTAGGATAACACTCACGACATCCAACAGTAATTTCTCGATTTTCACCTTGAGGACAAGGTGTGTCATTTAAGGGGAGTATTGTTGAGACCCTAACATCCCAAATGGGTCAAAAGGAAAAGGGGTCTCAAAAATGTCAGCCCAACCCAAGATCGAAGTAGGACAAACAACATCCAAGCATTGAAGGCGACAACTGCAAGTGGGATTCTGCAGAACAAAAAATGTGTGCGGTGGATGAAGTTTGGTGAGGAACCGTGGCAGGCCTGATAGAGACGGAGCACAGCACCGAGGTCCCGTTAGGCCTAAGCAAAGGAGACAGAAGGCGGTGGCTGATGCGAAAGGGCTTTGGCTATAAAGAGAGGACGAGTGGCCACAAGAAAGGGAGGTTGGGAGAACCTCGTGAAGACTTGTTATAGAGTGGAGAATAGCCTTCTCGAAATGGCAATCCCAAGACCCGAGAGGTCTTGGTTATTATCCTCTCTCTTCACCTCTATGCATGGTATCTCCCTCGACGATTATCGTCCTCTCTCTCTCTCTCTCTCTCTCTCTCTCTCTCTCTCTCTCTCTCTCTCTCTCTCTCTCTCACACACACACACACACACCCCTCGCTCTCAGCAATTCTTGGCTTCCCGACAAAGTTATCCAGGGCGAAGGACATCCAAGGTTTTGAACGAGATAGATTTATCTATTAAAATCGTCTATATTTTGACTTCTCACCAAAAGGGGCTCACCAAACCACGTCCTCCTTGTGCAACATGAGTGTTTCATACTCCCTCTTCAAGCCTTGGAATTGATTGGATCACTCTATCCATATCAAGATTTCGCGACTGAAGAACCTCCCAGTTCTCCCTTGCCATCTTCTTTGCATTAAGAACATGCATCATCTCCTCTGGAATTGTGCCAAAGATTGTTGGTCCTTCTTCTTGGAAACATTCTTACCAACTATTGCCTGCCATAGGTCATGAGAATCAAGATATACCTCCATATTCATCAACCAAACACGGTAGTTGGTCTTGGAAAGCTTGAGGGATGGTGCCGGCGTCACCTTCTCCCCCCCACGCTCGCCGAAAGTGCTCGACTCACCTCCTTTCTTCGCCATCTTGAAGATCCTACAAATCAAGTGGCTCTGATACCAATTGTTGGCATCTCAAAGCCATAAATTCTCCCAAGAACTTCCAAAAAAAATGAAAGTCAAGAATGAAAAATGTACAAAATAGAATCGAATCAAAGAGAAATATTCAGAGCACGTTTCATCAAACACTTAGAGGGGTATTTATAGGAAACCAATGAACGAAGGAGAGAGAGTGTCTCTAACGGCCTCCCAAATGAGTTGGCTCCGAGTCTGATGTGGCTGCTTGTGCGCAATTATAACTCTAGGCGATGAATGGCTCCGATTAAACCTGCAAAAGAAACTAATGATCTGAAAATAGAAATTCCAAAATCATTGTAACAAGAGTGTCCATCGGAGACAATATTCCTCCGGCGAGCTGGAGCGATCCCTTCAGTAAGAAGATATCGGGCCAAGGATGGCTTTATAGGGCTTGGCCCATGCATGACCTAAATTTGACATGTATCCATTCTATCGACTAATTACTTCACACCAATCAGTAAATGAAGAGTGAGTCCCACTCATACTGATTGATTAGAATAATGAAAAGCTACCTAAATTTCTTCATCTTGAATTCCATGCAGTCAACTCCGCGAATCATGGTACAAGATAGAGACAATGAGGTATGCTTCAAACGGAGACATTTTAAATGGCCCAATTCTTAAATTTTGAAAGGCTAACCTCTTAACAAGATAATATAATAGGATTTTTATGTATTAATATAAAAGGGTCAGGAGAAGCTCTAAATTTAATACAGCTCGTTTTGATGTCATGTAATAATAAGAATTCTAGAATGACATAGACTTGATACCCACCTCTATGGGGATCAGTGGTGGAACCTGGCTTGAGCTTTCAAAGGGTCTATTCTACCACCCCATTTAACTGTCTACCAACCACTCCTGGACATATGGCTGCTCGTCGAGCCATGCTTGCTCATTGTCTACTTCCTAGACTTTTTTTACGTTCAATCTTAATTCTAGTCAGACCTATATTTTAGAAAATCTTCCCCGGGCTAAGAACGAGCCTTCATACGAGTGGTCTGTGACTCAAGGCAATGGAACTGTCATTACGGCTCCGGGCGTAGAAAAGAAATTTTATAATAAAATAAAGTACGATTTCAATTGGCGAATCTCGACTGACGTGACACACATGCATGGAACCGCATCAACACCTGCCGCCGGACCATTATATATACAGCTCATCACCCTCTACGGCCATGGAACACACCGGGATCGACACTGTTCACACCGTCCTCCGCACATACTTTGCTGACGTTAAATCAAATATATAGAGCATGAATCTATGATCTTCCCCATGGAATATGTTATTGAAATATTTTCTACGTGATTTTGTTAAAAATATATATTTTTTAAAAGCATTCAATTTCAGGTGCAAATCATATAGACCTGGTCACGCTCGGAAGCCTAGGTCGTCATCAGAACCCGGATCCATGAGATGCCATCGTCCTTACGGCCTTTCCCTGCTCTTTCTGGTTGCCCATACCAGTTCGGTATCTACTTGTCCTTCCGAAGCCACGTTTTCCTCCCTCAGGGAAGGCGTTTCAGGGGAGTTCGACCAAATGAGGGGCCCACCCGGAAGGAGGGAGAAGCCGTGGTGGCCATGGGGGAATCCTTTTCCCGGCCGCTCCAACAACCCTCCCCCCCACCCTCCTGACGGGCACTCTGCCTATATCTTGGCACATGAACTTCTTCATAAACAAGGAAATTATGTGCAGTAGATCCATTCCCCCCCGCCTTCCCCGCCTTCCCCGCCTTCCCCTCCTTCCCGTCTCTCTATCTCTCTCCCTCAAGAATACCGGATCTCTGTTCCTTTTGCTGCTTACCCAACGTTGTTCTCTCTTTCCATCCTTCTTTCCTAGCAAACTCAACCTACGATGGAGATGGAGAATCCCCAAACCCTAGCGCCCCGGTCAGCAGATCCCATTGCGAGAGATTCACCCATTCCGCTCGCGGAAAAGAGTAACCTGCGCGCTGGAAGGATGTGCACTAGATCTCCCTGCAAATTCTCCCATTGCAACCCCAGTTTCCGACACGCCGAAGAGATATCAGCGTCAAAGAAGAGGCTCATGATAGCCGCCATCCTCTCCACCACCTTCATGTGCATTGAAGTCTACGGTGGCATCATAGCCAACAGCCTCGCGGTCCTCATTGACGCGGCTCGTCTTCTCTCAAACATCGCGGCATATGCTATCTCTCTTATCTCCCTCCAGGCAGTTGGATGGACCGCCACACCGCGTCTGTCCTATGGATACTTCCGAGTGGAGATCCTGGGAGCTCTGTTTTCTGTACAGCTCGTATGGCTCCTAGCAGGTATTCTCTTTTATGAAGCCATTGACAGAATCATAAACTACAGAGGAGAGGTACAAGGCTTCATAATGTTCTCCGTTGCTGCCTTCGGACTCGTAGCCAACTCCCTCGTAGCAGCTCTTCTGAGTCACGATGGCCATGGTCGTCGCCTCACTGATGACCTCAGACCCATTGACTGTCATGGCGGCGACGTAGAGGAACCACTTGTAAAGCATGCCGAAGTGAGGAACGTCAACCCAGGCAACGGCTACCTCCATGCGCTTGGAGAGTCGATCCAGACGGTCGGAGTGATGATCTCCGGGGCCTTCTTGTGGTGGAAGCCCGAATGGAAGATAATCGATCCTGTATGTACGCTCGTCTTCTCTGCGGTCGCTCTTGTGAACTCTGTGAAGATGGTGAGGAAAATAGTTGATGTTCTCATGGAGTCATCTCCGGGGGAGATTGACGTGAAGAGGCTCGAGAAAGGCCTGTGTGAACTGGATGGCGTGGTTTCCGTTCATGAGGTACACGTGTGGGCGATCACCTTGGGGAAGGTGGTACTCACGTGCCATGTCAGCGTAACCCTAGAGGCCGATGCTGACGATGTGCTTCGCAAGGTGGTAGAGTACATACGGAAGGAATACGGCATCCTGCATATCACCGTGCAGATCGAGCGCCGTTAGTTCTCTTACTACCCCCTACCTCTTTCTGTGGTCTCTCTCTCTCTCTCTCTCTCTCTCTCTCCCCCCCCCCTACACCGCCCCCTTTATTTCCCGAGGTATGTATGCAGGAAATGGTGTGGATTGAAGAAAATGTGCGACTTGTAGACGTTCAACTTCATACTCTTGCTACTGCCTTTCGCCAGCACTTCTTGTGTTCATTTCTCGAACAATGATCAACTACCGGATTCAATGAATGCTCTGTATGGTAGACTCCAGTTACTACAAAAAAACGATTAAATAAAGATAAATTTAATGAATTTATTCATAAAACATACTCTCAAAGCTACTGCGCTAATATCAAAGGCCTTCGTGAAAGTACATGACGTAGTGCTGTTATTATACCTTTTCAGTCTACCCAAGTAGTACGACGACAAGAATGAAATGTTGGTGATTTTTTCTAGGTTTGAAGCTGAAAATATAATTTAGCAAACATATTTTTGCTTAAGGAAGAAGTTCATTTTTATATCCTCGCCAAAATGGTTTTTATATAATATGAAATTTTAACTGCTATATATGTTTTTATTAAAATTTAAAATGTCTGCCATTTTACGAATTAAATTCGAAAATAATATCTGCGTTAATGCGAAAAGAATACCGTTGCCCAATGTTTCAGCCGCAAGTGGCGATCGACGAGAAGATTTCATGCACAACGGTTGCTATCTCATCCGCCGAGGTCAGCTCGCAGCCTTCTTCCATCTGTCCAACCACATGCAGGAAATATGCGAATGGCCAAGGAGATGAAGGCCCTTCCGCTGCAAAAATATGACTAAAACCGTGGAGACAATAGGGTTTACCTTGAGGATGAGGGAGCAAAGAACGGCATCGGTGAAGGAGGTAACGCTGAGGTGGAGCACCGATAGGTGCACCTTCTCCAGCTCCACCGCCGCTCTCACCAACTGCCCCGGCCGCCGTCTCGACAGTACCCGTATATTCACTTGCGACTGCACAACCGTCGCTTCAACGTCCGCCACCGTCGTCGGGTCCCCACCACCGTTACTGCCGTCGAACTGATCCTCCCCCGCTTCTTCCTCTCGTGGTGCGGCAGTGGACTGTGGGATCGACGTGAAAGTTGTATCCTGGTTTGAGGGACAGTAAGCGTACAGAGAATGGGCTGCCACCGTGAGAGGAGAGAGTGCGGTCGAGGCGCCGCCAGATCTCATCCGCTTCTCGGCGAGGAGAGTCTGGAGCAGCTGCTCCATCACCTTGATGAAATCGATGGTCCCACCGACGATGGATGCCTGGTCTCCCTTTAGGTCAAAGGGACGAGGTTAAGATCCGAAGAATCACTACGAGGGAGATGAGAGATGATGATTCTCCGAGGGAAGAGCCACACCCGCTGGAGGAACGATGGTGGAAGAAGGGAGCAGAGGGAGCTGAAGTGGAGGTTCATCATCATCCGTCGATTGCGCTCTGCGGCGATGTGCCTTCTCCGCTGCTTGTCCTCCGCGCTACTCTTCCTCTTTTCTTCACCCTTCGCTCCTCTCCTGACTGCCGGAGAGGTGTTGACGGTGATATTGGCCGCCGGAGCAGTAATTCTCCTAGGCTCCTCATCGCGGCAGGAAGACTGAAGCTGCCGTCGGCGGCGGTGATCCATCCCGGACATGGGTTCCTCCCCGTGGATGACGATCTCCTCAATCTCGACCTTAAATAACATAGAAGATATATGTAAGGATCAAAAATACGAACCGGCAGAACAAGGTGAAACCCTTCAGTTTGCCATGCGTCAGCACTCTTTTCTCTTTCTGATTGCGACCCAGCGCCCCCTTCGCTCTCTCCCTCTCTCCCTCTCTCCCTCTCCATCCCCCACTTCCTCTCTCTCTCTCTCTCTCTCTCTCTCTCTCTTTCTCTTGTGTAGGGCTGCGGCTTCTTTCTGCCATCTTTAAGAGGAAGAACCGACTCACGTGGTTTCCTTCAGTCGTTTTATAGTCGCTGTAGATGACAGGCAGAGCCCGTGGAGGAAGCCGAGCGAGGGAAGTGACGGAGCAGCCTTCCCTCAGCTGGAAGAACAGACCATCGGCGTGCCCATCATCTCCACCAAATGAAGAATGCATCCAGAAGAAAGAGGGAATGTTAAAAGCCATAAAGCACCCACCGAAGAACTGTCAGAGACTCCGATTAGTGGTTGCCCCAAAGGGGGTTGACGGAGATCCGTTCTGAGGATCTGCCTCCACAGCATGTACTGTGGGGACTCTGTAGCTCGACTCTGTTCCCTCCCATCCCCCCTATCCCCCAACCACATCTCTCTCTCTCTCTCTCTCTCTCTCTCTCTCACCCGAGTTTCGCCGTTGACGTTATTATCACTGCAAACCCAAGACTGTTCATACGGGAGAGAGCACCACATGGGAACGAGGGAGGACGAGCTCGGGAAGGGAATCGTACTGCTTTCGTTGCACCAGGGCATGCTCATTTCGCCCCTGCCGAGGATCATCATTGTTAAACATAGCATATCCAATATTTCTCTAGGTTTTCTTATTGTTGAGGAAATAAAAGAAAAGTACAGACCGGGCCACTGGCTCTCCCCTGGCCCGGCATGTACTCCCAGGTTCGGCCCGGCTTTGAACCCACCTTATGCGCGATTCTCCAAGCTCGAGTTAGCCCCATAGTCCCCATCGGCCTCTTTTACTTGGTTTCCACCCTCTCATTTATCAATAGATGGTTCAGCCTGCATAAATAGTATGATAAAATAATCCCCCGAAGAATTAACTCATATCCACTCTCTTCCATGGTACAATTGCACACATTAACATGCCCTGGCGATTCACCTTTTGTAAATAAACAGCTAACATGAGAACTTTTCTAGTTAAATTTATCTAAACTGGAAGTCAAAGATGTCAGAAGGCCTAGAAATGTTCAAAAGTGGGAGTTGCAGGTAACCGTGTTTGAAATATCGAATCGCCCTTAGCAGTTCTATTCTCCAACATGATCAAGTTGTGACCCCAGATCATATCCACTTAAGATTTAAGGGTCAACTTTTAGAAGAAGAGATCCTGTGCAAGCAAACGGAACAAGAGTGACAGAAGCTCCAAAGGTATAATCATAAAACATAAACTATGAAATAGATCGTGATAAAGCATGATGCTCAATCAGAGTCAGTCCCCCCCTCTTCACCAGAATGGGTCAACCAGCGCCATGACAGGGATGGCCACTCGATCGAAGAAACATACCGATGAGGGGCGAGCTTGAGTGATCAGGATCATGAATGGAGCTCTTTCGTGAAGCAGAGCTCTGACCGGCAGGTGTTCCCCCCCAGGAGGAGCTTAGCGGGGGGTGGAACTGAAAAGAGCCCGGCCGACAATGCCAGTGGCCTCGATGTACCGCTCCACACACCGAGATATGCAGCTGCTTTCGCTCCCGCTCAAGCTCGACCCTGGCTTGGTGATGCACTTTGTGAAACACTTGCTCCTCACAGTCTGCCAACAAGAAGCCCATGGAAAAGTCACTGGAGAAAAAGTTTCTGGAACAACCACACATCATTTGCCTTGCTCGTAGATCTAATCTAGCCAGTGTTTACAAACATAGTTCTCCACACAGGATGGCGCAAATCCAAACCGTTCAAAGATTTAATTTCGACGGAAAAAAGATTACCCAGAGATGGTTGAGATCAACATGCGAAAAGTGAGGGTGACAGATGGACTTGGGCCGGGATAAGGGATTATTCATGCCATATTTCCTGGTTTTCAACCTTTGAGGACTTCCAAATCTATCAATACACTTCCATAAAATCTGTCATTTATCCGCAGTTTCAGCTTCCTTACATTTTTTTTCTCTTTCTATTTACATATTATGTTCTTATATTAGAAACCCGGTTGATGAGGCGGATTTGGTCCGAGAGGATCAGATCTGGTTCAGGTTACAAGCTTTTTCAGGATGCGTTGGAGAAAGATTCGGCTTGAGCCAAGCCAACTGGCATATTGTCTTCCTGCGAGCAGCAACATAAAGATGAAAAGAGACGCATCACTTGCTGTTTTGCACCATGATCTACCCATTCTCCACAACGGAGCAAGTATTTGCCTAGAGTTGGCAAAGAAAACGCTCAATATATCGGAGAATTTTCACGACGATATCAGAGCATACCTTGAAGGGGAATCAAACAACGGAAAATATCCACCAAGAATACGCCTAACATGACAGAGACAGCCTTTGCGTTTCTGTTCTGTGGGGGGGTACATTTAATCGACGTCCATTTCTTCCTCTCTTCAGCAAGAACCAGCTCTGAACTTGCCGTAAGCTACTCGCATCTATTTAACTTCCAAAGAACCCAGAAGAACTAAATCATTCCCAAAAATGCAGTCCCAGGGCATTGAAGAGTGACCAGATTTGAGAAGAAAAAAGGTCGCAGGCGATGTCTCAAGGTCCCGGTAACAAGAACTACATCAAGGAGACGCAGATGAGCGGCAAAAGTAATATTTTTCAGTAGAACAATACCAGAGCGCGGGGACACTCGATACTTCCCACAATAACATCCAGGCCACAGCAGACGCAAATGGATCGATTGAAAAATAGATAAGCAAAAACGACGAATGGCACATCAATTCCCACATAGCGAAGAAGGGGGATAAGAGCGCAGACCTCGAGGAACTCCTCCGCGTAGGCCTGGGCAAGCTGCACCTTGAGCTGGTTCATCAACACATCCGACGACGGCCCGGACGACGAAGGCAGCCCGCTCGACGAAGGGGACGACGTGAACGGATCCATTGGCGTGGAAACGCTCCTAAACTTTCGTCCACGAACCAAAGACCTTCAAAATCGTGGAGGAAGGTACCTCCTGCGCCGATGGTGCCGGCGGGTAACAGGGACAGAGAAACCCTAGGAGGCAAAAACCTAGACGAGAAAAAAAAGAGAGATCCGACGGCACCCAGCCTCCAATGTCATAGATACCTTATGAAGTTCATAATTATGTTAACCATCCCCCCAAACTATATCTTATTTCTGCTCGTGTCCCCCCTATAGAGAATAAAGGTTAATTTGAAAAATAAAAATTTATTTAACGCAAAAATGCACGAGTAAGAGTTTTGCAGTATTTTATAGATAACTATCTATAAAAAAGAACATGCACGCCCAATCATAAAATATGTATTAATTAAATAAACTTAAATAGAAGTATAAATAATCAGTTCGTTCAGTAACAAGGAAAAGGTTCAATTGCTGAAATATAAAAAATATTTAAATTTTTATATTTCAGCGTGTTAATTTAACTCGTGTTAATTTTTATATTAGCTTACTTATTTTGTATTATTCCTGCGGCTTTCATTCTACAATGGTAATCTATTTTTATTGGACCAAACTATTTAGACTGAAACCCAGGCCCATCTTAATATGTATATAGGTTTTCGGCCCATCTCCCCTCTAATCCGAAACCATGCAAGAGTGGGCCGATGAGGCTTGAAATCTCAGCCTGCCCTTTTATAGTTGGGTCCAATATAGGCCCATTTATCACTGGCATCTCTGGAAATCATTTTGCACGAAAAAACCCGCCAGGATCTAGAGAGAAAGTGCTGAAGGGACTCGCCGGTCTGCCGGCTCCGGCGAAAATAGGGTTGAAGGCCATTCATTCGAGGGGTTCCGTCCCTTCCCGCCCACCCTACCCCGCTATCCCTTCACAGCATTCTGCCGTCGCTAAGGGCTAGATAAAGACTTCTCTCTAGCAGTAACAGCTGGAGGCACCATCAGACGTGCAGGAGATGGCCCTCCTCAGGCTAAGTTGAGGTACGTAAAACCTACGTTAGAGGTACGTATAGATAGAAAGATGATCGATAGATAGAGCGAGCGAGAGAGAGAGAGAGAGGGAAGGGTGAGAGGATGGCCTGCTTGCCGGGTTTGTCCCCCAGCAAGAAGCATTTAACGCAGACGTTTAACCAGGCTCCGCGAGGGATGGAAGCCTCTCAGAAGGCCGTACACCCTCCTCGTTCTGCCCTACACTCTCCGGACTAGAGCAGAGTCTTACCTGTCATTAAAACTCCTGTCGGGAAGGTCTGCACTGTCACTCTCCCAGGGCTTCTCTCTCTACTTATCTCTGAGAAAAGGAAGAGAGAAGTGAAGCTTAGCAGAGGTTTTCATCTGTCAAAGATGATGACGAATATCCCAAGGAATAACAATTAATATGATTTTTTATTTTTATGCGTCCAGTAAATACAGAAAGCCCGTGCTTCATTGATTCCATTCTCCCCTCCCTCTTTCGCTTTTTCCTTGGAGGAAATTCCAACTTCATGCAGAAGGAAGAGGTGGCTTGCATTGCGGTTGGCATGCCACTGCATGAAATTGTGGTAATCCTCGCAATTCCTGGACTGAAAATTCTGGTTTCTTCATCCACATAACTCTTTGATTTTTCCTTTCTTGATGAATTACCAGGTGATGTGGTGAAATAACCTTCGAGTCACAGATATCTGGGGCAAATATTTCAAAATTCTTGGGACGTTAGCACTCTCTCTCTCTCTCTCTCTCTCTCTCTCTCTCTCGTTCTCTCTCTCATTTAAACCCTCGCTGCAGTCACCGTGCTACCAGCAAGAGGAGACCCGGTAGATGCAGCATTATGAGAAAGTTCACGGGCCTTCCTCAGTCTGCTTGGAGATGGCAATGTACGTAGTCTGTCGAAGGGAAAGAAAGGACCTACGAAGAAGAAGACAAGCAGGAACACCATCGCTGCACAGTGTCGACAGATAGATCCGCTGGCGGAGAAGGAAAAAGCCAAAATAGGAAACGATATGTACCATCTAGCTATCTGTCTTCAATCCTCTCTCTCTCTCTCTCTCTCTCTCTCTCTCTCTGAACTATCGTAGGAATAATCTCCTATCAGATTTCACCACGCTCTCATCTTCTTCATCAATTATCCTCTAGCGCATGTGGAGGAAGGACACTCTTAGCGTGGACTCTGTCCTCATAGTATTAAGTCTTCAAGGGACCTCCTACCGACGTTAGGCTGATAATAAGATTCACGCATGAATTCAATAGCGGGTGGGGGCGGGAGAAGGCGGCCCTGGACCGATCACCTACCGCATTAGGCGTTGTTATGTCCGAAGGGGAAGATGCCCCCGGAAGTCTAAACTATAGCTGTAGTGTTAGGCGGATCACATGGAACGGAAAGATGGTGCCTTGAGATTGACGGCAGCAAGGCTATGAAAGCATCACTTGGTCAGCCTTGTTGGCGACGGCGACCGTCATACTCTCTTCCAATTCGCATGTGAACGATGGAGAGAGAGAGAGAGAAAGATGTGATGTTGTCTTTCATGGAACGTAATTCGACCGGAGGAAAAATAGACTCAGTGGATGTGTTCATAAGTGAGGAATAATGAAACATTCTTATCAAATAATTGAAGTTATCTTCAAAGAGTCACTGCAAGAAACGCAGCGACCTACTGTAGAACGTTCTCTCGTTTCTCTCCGATTATTCGAAGTATCTCCTCTCCGCTCCAGTCAAACCCCGCCACCACACACACAGAAATGCTTGACAATGGGCTTGAGATAACTCTCAGCTCATCCCATAGTATGCAAGAAAGGAGAATCAGGCTTCCAGAAACGAGGGGAGAATTTGCCACATATCTGGCTTCCCAACTACGGTGTTAACCGTCGACGTTCGACTGTCCCGTCGGCGACAGATTAGGGCGACCCATGTATTCTACCGAGCTGTCCGCCCAGCCCCTTCGCCAGTCGCCATGCAGTGGACTGCTCCCTACTAATCTTTCATCCGAGACAGGAGCATGGGACATTTCCCTTTCAGTCTAGATTTACGATTTCAAAGAAAAAAAATGTCAACTCCCTTCGATTGCTGATACTTCCGATGTCAAACTGTCAATCTGGGCTTTGCGGAGTTCTGAAGGAAGGGGAAAGCATTGTGTCCATCTTCAAATAATACGGTAGAATTGGGAAACAGTCTTCAATGAATACTCGATGATCCATATCCAAGAAATTCTCTTGACAGCTAGCTTAGTTGAGTAGGCCTATGAGAGCTTCATGCTCATTAAAAAACGAGCCGTCGTGATGAAAAACAGATTGCTTTCTCACCTCGTGATCTAAACGTCGATGAAAATTACAACCGTCAATGCATTTGATTACCATAGCTCCTCAGTCGTTTCCCAAAACTACTCGAGAACAGCGGAATCCTTAGTATCAGATACGTTCCCAAGAATCAGCAAAGAACACACAAATGGAATAATAAACTGGTCTTCTGAACTTCAAGTTGTTGTTCTCCTGAAATTCGTCTCTGATTTTTCCTCTTATTTTCCCTCCATGTAAAATAATTTATCCCTTTCATGGATAAAAAATTGTCAATAACGAGCTCTAGTAAGGGACTTCTAGGGGTTATTGACCAATTGAGTAATCTTACGATTTCTTTGATGTGGAAGATCGACTAGGACAGCACACGGAAATCGCTTACATCACATCTGCGCCGTTTCCTGACCAATCCTTAATATGTCAACTGTGGGCGGGCCTCCAGCTCGTTTGGCAGCTCACCACTTCATAGTTCAGACGAACGAACGAACGAACAGAAGTCATAAAAAACTAAGGTCTGGGCTTGCCATTTAGATATGTCACAGGACGAACAGCATTCCAAATCTGAGACGCTTAAATGTCTTATAAAAAGTCCGATTCAGCGACAAGGGGACAATCTCTGAAGCTCTGAGAGGGTTTTGCTCGAAGATGTTCTTTTGGCAATTGTTACGGCTATGGAAATACTACTTTCTGCGTACGTGCGGGAGAATCGTCTTCCATTGACAACGAATCCAATAGAAGGAACAAAGGGGGAGAAAATCTTCAACGAGTTCCATCTAAAGGCCTCATAATATGGGTTCATCGAAAGGCATCAGAGACCGAGAGAGAGCTCCGGAGGAAATTAGAAGAAAGAAATAACTCACACTTCGTCCTCAGATAGGGACTCCGCCTCCAGGGAGGCCCTTAGTTAGCCTGAGTCTTCCTGCCCTTCATACCGCAGCCCGTTCGATCGGTCTGCAAATGGGTAACTGGCAATGTGGTTCGGATTGCCGAAAAGGAAATTTCAATTAGAAGGACCCCTGTGAATCAATTATGCACAAGTGAAGAATGAATTTAAGTTCAGAAGGATGCAAGATGAGAGAGATCAAAACGATAGTATTCTCTATAACCCGTTTCAGGGGGCCTCCGATCCATACAACGGAGCACATTTCCCCTCTCTAGCTCTGTGCCAAGAGGAATGACGTGAAGATCATCTTCCTGTTTCATCTGTAAGACTTCTCAAAGGCTTCACCTCAGTTCTTTCATCTGTAACCCGACCATCTCCGAACCCCCGGCGCTCAATCTGAGAGAAGGCGGCGCCAGAGGCGGGAGACGGGAACGCACCGACACGTTCCCGTCTGGGTCAACTTTCTCCGGAGAGGAATCCAAATTCACTCCGAATAGCCTCACCCTCTTAGCCAGTGGACTGCCGTTGACCACCGGAAACGAGTCAATAACTCTATCGCCGACTCGGCCTCCGCTGCCGATCCCTAGTTGCACCGCCATCGATTTGTAGCATAAATACGGGTTCGACTCTGCAGCGGCGGCGGCAGACTGGTAGCTGTAGCCCAGGTGGCGGTTCGGCCCTCCGGCAGAAGTCGACGGAGGCGAGATGAGGGGGGGCCACGGGACCCCGGCCCTAGAGAAGGACAAAAACGACGAAGGGTTTTGCAGGTCTTGCTTGTCGGGGAGGCGTCTCCAGTCTATGAAGAACATCTGCCGGCCGCCCTCTCCGGCGCCACGCCAGAAGGAGACGGTGTCGCCGGCGCGGAGGCGTTTCTCCTTGACGAAGCGGCTCCATCCCTTGGTGATGACGTAGCTCTGGCTGCTGTTCCAGTAGGAGTAGCGGAACCGCCATGGCTTGCCGGAGGGGTCCACGAAGCCGAGCTGCAGGCCGTTCTGGTTCGTGGAACCGTCAAGAGGAAAGTACCTTTCGGCGTGCTGCTTGGGGATGACGAGCCTGTTGAGCTTTCCAACGTCGCTGGGGGTCACCACCTTGTCGAACATGAACTCCTTCTCCGGAGAAATGCAGCTGCCGCTCACCGACGGATGGTGATCACCTGCTGACTCCGTCTGCGGCGGGGTCCACCGGGCCGAACAGGATGAAGAAGAGGAGGAAGGGGGAGGAGAGAGAGTAAAAGTAGGACGGCAGCTGTGGCGCTGGTGCTTCTCGGCGTCTTCTTCCTCAGGGAGGTGTCTTTCTCCTCCTGCTCTTGCAGACTCCATTGGCATGATAATTTCTGTGTTTCTGCGAGAGGGAGAGAGGGAACGACACGGCAGAACGATAGAGAGAGAGAGGAAGAAGGGGGGAAATTGACGCCGAGGATGACGACGACGGTGCTGGTGATGGGGGTGACGATGAATCACGCGATGTGAGAGCTGTCTTCCTTGATTTTGCTTCACCTGAAGATTTTTCTTGTAGGCCAGGAAGAAGGGGAGAAGGTGAGGGAGGAAGAGAAAGAAGAAAGGGTCGGTGCCTTCTTCCTTGACTGAGTAGCAGACTAGTAGACGATTAGGCCGTCACCCTTTGACCCGTGAGACAGACACATGGACGACTCTGCGTGTGCGGGTTCCGCGGCCAGTGGTGATTTTTTTATTCTACGACCTCCCTCGAAGTTTCCTTTCGGAGGTCCTTGGAGTCTTTTCTCCTCCAACAAATAATTATTTTGGCCGAGATAGATAGAGACAGACGGGGGGGGAGAGAGGAGAGTGTGAGAGAGAGACAAGTATTGTTTTTTCTGAGGGGGAAGGGGGGGCATGAATTTATTGCCTGGTTGGGCTCATGTGAGATCGTCCTTTTCACCGTTTGATATTTTCTCTAGGGATTGTCTCGCAAAAGGCTCAGAGAAGTCCCCGGAAGGGGTGGTCGGGAGTTACACTACATGCCCTCACCGACAGTAAAAGACCGGAGTAAACTCGGAGGGTGGGGCAGAGGAGGGAGATCCATGAGTCTGTGGGACCCAGAAAGGGTTCCCAGCCTATGGGAAGCGACTCTCCACGTGCATATTTGATAAGACGACTCTCCCAAGAACTCATCTCCGGCCAAAGCTTAAGTGGAAGGTCGGTCGGTGCGGGAGTGACCCCCGTCGGCGCGAAAGTGGGTGGGAATAGCAGATTTCCTGGTCGAGCAGCAGCGGCCGGGAGGAGATTAGATGGCAGTGGCGGAGATCCATGTGAGAAGGTAGACGCTGGGAGCGTGCCACATCGCCCCTCCCGCTCTTAAAATCTGATACCGATTCCTAAAATCTGTGGTCCTGCCGCATGATCTTGACCCATCCCCTCCCGAGGTTGCTGCTCGCTGCCGTAAGAGGGTGAATGAGAGCGAGAGATAGCGAGAGAGAGAGAGAGAGGTGAAGAAGACGAAGAAGAAAAGCCGCACGTGAAAACTTCTCGCCACGTATGAATCCCCTGGGTCGTGAGGTGCTATTAATGGTGAGTTAGCGACAAGGTAAGAACCTAGACCGATGGGTTGTCAATTCTCAACTGCCCTTCCACATTCCGAAGAACATGAGAAGATGCCAGGTGGGGGACGTAGCAGTCCGACCCTCCGATTGGAGAAATGGGTGATTACTCTAAGTTAAGTGGGTGACTAAAATAACCACGACCTACAAGGCGATGCCATCAGCAGCCCTCCTCCGGTCAATTAATTCGAACACTTCATGCCCGATTACGTTGAGCGCCCTGGGCTGTGATTACGTTGACATATGATCATTTATTTCATTCTAAGATCGATCACAATGTAACTAAGAGCGTAAAGAGACCGGCAACCACTAGGTTAGATGCCTTGATATAAGCAGGTCTTGTTTGGTTACATTTTTCATGCATTATCCCTTGTGGGTACAAAATTGTCGACTACCTACGACTTTTTGATGTCTCGTGTTTTAATTAGGCAAAAGGAGGGGTTGGTCGGTGAGAGTCGAGTATCATGAATGCGTAGTAGAGGGTTGGGAAAATTGCCCTAACGTGATATTAGAGCCCCACGTTAACGGCTTAGATTTTTTGTAGACTTTCCTTGGTGACCCTAGAATTGTTCCCTAACATCGGTTTCTAATGCCATATCGATGGATCAGACTATCTAACTTAAATTTAATTCCACATTAAAATCGATTATTTTTCACGCTTACGTGTGTAGAGGTCTGGGAGGTCTCCGAGAGACGCTCTGGGAAGGGGAGTCTACAATAAGGAGAGACCGGTTTCTGGTCTGAAGAACGACATAGATGGACACGACTTTCATCATGCATGGGACCATGGACGGTCCGAAGCTATAAGAAATGGCAGATGCCGTCTCTGCACGGCTCGCGAGCCTGTCAGCTCCTATGGGAACAGTGCCTCCCCGCTCGCTTCGTCTCCGTCTCCGTCTCCTCCAGTCCAATTCATTAATGCCGTTGATTCCACTCCTCACCAGGAGGGTCAGAGGTTCCTCTGGCCCTGGGTCGCTGGCCGTTGCACCAGAAGGGAGGACGTTTTCTCCAGTCGGCTCCCCGTTGGCGGGCCTGCCGCCCAGGGTTCTACGGGGACCTGATGGCTTCCCCTACCCTGGCGGCGACAGATGGGACTGGACCTCTCTCTCTCTCTCTCTATGGTTATCTTTACTGGGACAAACGTATAGACAGCCGTTCTGAGTTGCAGCAGCTTAGGAAGAGAGTAGTCATGGTCGCCATTAGTTACTGTTGTCGCCCAGAAGAGGGTAGCGCTGCCCCTAGAGAGGATGAGTCCCGTGGGTGTCTAATATGGTGGCGTGCCGAGTAAGTTGACTCTTTGGGGCCTGCGTGATGATGGCAGTAGACTTTTCAAACCCATTCCTCGTAAGTGCCACCTCGTCATCTTTTGCCACGTCAGGAGTACGAGAGCTACGAGGTAGTCCTCGTTCTTATTGAGCTGCGAATCACCGGCTCTCGTTCGTTTCTGGGCCAAACGCACGGGCAGGTATGAGCGAGAACCCATTTGGCCTCTCCTTTCGGGTTCTGATCTGATTGATCAGGAATCGCTGCCTCCCTATAACCCGGCCTCCCTCACTTCCTTGCTGCCTGATCTTCATCTGTGGATGCCCACATTAGCTTCTTATTGCTGTAGAACTTTTCTTGAACGTCTAGCGAGTTGCGCAACGAGTAAGGTAAATTTGTGCTTCATAACTATGAACCATTTAGTCGGTATAAATGCTTTCATGGATGTAACCTTTCTTCAATCTTATATTCTCATAAAATATGGCCAGAAGGGATATTTCATCGACAGTTCCGATCCGAATGATCACACAAGGGGAAATCATTTACTTGGCTTTATATGCTGATCTCGTGCATCGGGGTGTAATGCGACGGCGCTAGCGGCGGTTCGACGACGGCAGCAAGGGGAACAGCCGCTTCCAAGTCTTTCGGATCTGGAAAGCCCATAGGAGGACGCTTTTCCCCTGGCCTTGGGGGGAGATATGTGCTCGTCGGTGGTGTTCTCTTGCCCTGCCGTCTCCTCCGCCGCCGGGGCTCCTCCCTCCTTCCCGGCGTCATCCTCCTCCTGATCCCAGAAATGGGCTCCCCTCCTCTTCTTCTTCACGGCGGCGAGCACAGCCTCTTTGCTGCAAATCCCCCACACGGTCACCTTCTGGTCATCGCAATGCACTTGCACCGAGTATATTCCTGTATGTCAGCTTTGGTCAGAGAGAGAGAGAGAGAGAGAGAGAGAGAGAGATGTGAACACCTTTAAGATGGGACAAAGACGTCTTCACCTTCCTCTCGCAACCATGGGAATAAAGCGGAACCTTCATCTCAACATACTGCGGCTGGACGTCCTTGGGGATGGGAATGATCTGCAAATTCTCCATTCAGTCTCTCCCTAGGCATCGACTAGCTCCGTTTTCCTCCCTGAGCAAGTATTCTCTCTCTGTCTCTCGCCCTCTCCCTCTCTCTCTCTCTCTCTCGCTTGAGTATACATTTGTAATGGTCTCCGTCCGTGCCTTCCCCTTCCACGAACGTAAGTGGACAGTTCTGCTCGTGACCGCCATCTTCGTTTCTCTTTCCATGTCTACCTTTCCTCAGTCTTGAACGACGTTGCCCTCATTCAATCCATCACTTTCCTTTCCTTATCCGCCTTTATTGGAGAAGATGACGCGGTCCTGAGCAACCAGATGGGGGAGAAAGCGACCTCCGACGTGGCAGTCATCGACGGCGTGCGCCAAGTTTGGCGGCGGAGCCAGTGGCTGCACCTTTTACAGTCACCAAGCTCTCTGTCCACGTCATCTGTGGCCCTACAGTTACCGCCTTTTCCTAACCCTATCCTTTTTGACTCCGCTCTCCATCCACGTCACTTGACGCCCGCGCGAGCACTACATCGCTCTTTGGGGTCAAACCCACGTGAGAAATCTTGCCATTTTCAGATAAGAATGAAAATCGAAAGCCCAGAATTCACACCTCAGCCCGATCCCGATTTCAGTCCCACGCAGTAGCGAAGTAGAGAAAAGCGTCACCTTTTATGAGAACCTTCATCCAGGGGTTGCCCATGGGCCATGGCCACTCAACGCCAACCCCACCCCCACCCACCCCCGGCTAAAGTCTGGACAAGCTCTTATGAAGCTAGGGACCTAAATAGGACCAGCCTAGTTCTCTGTGTCTACCTATGAGAGAGAGAGAGAGAGAGAGAGAGAGAGAGAGATAGACAGAGCGAGATAGAGAGAGAAGCTGCCTTGTGGGGGTAACTGCTGAACAACCATGTGTTAAGAAAACTGGCATATGGACTTGTGGGCGCCAGACCCCAAAAACTGGGCACACTGGGCCGGGCTACAGACTGATGCAACCCTTTGAGGCAACCAAATCCTCCAAACGATTCCCCTCCACTTGAAATATCCTTGGAATTCCCAGTCATGCATATCCTTCAATGAACAGAGATGATTCGTTTACCAAAAATAGAAGAAAAAAAATATTGAAACGCCACTTGGATTACATTCCGAGTCAAATCTAAGTCCTTGAGTCAATGGAACCATAAACTAAAGCCTAGAACCTAGATGAACGCTTCTACTTTTCTTAGCAGGGAGCTCGATGTAAAGGGACAAGGCATCCACCAGCATCTTAATATCATCTGAAGTGTGTGCTGCACACAAAGTCAACCTCAACCTGGAAGCAGAGATTAACTGCCATGAGCATTACAAACACTAGAAATAGTACTCTTAATTTGGATAAAATAAGAACCTGCATGAATTGGCAGGGACTGTGGGAGGTCTGATCGCAGTCACATGGAACCCACACTTCACCATATATCTGATCCATCATACGATAAATACAAGTCAGCTGATCAGCCAATAAGAGAAAAATTTCTTGAAATAGAAACCAGATAAACCTGCTTGCATGGAGCGCAGCTTCTTCACTGCCAACAACCAGAGATATGATGGGGCTGGTAACCTGCAGTTGAGTCAATGCAGAGAATTCCTGCACCCTACTCCAAAGTTCCCTTCTACGCCATTTCTCCTTCCCAGCCACGATTATAGCAGCTGCCAGTTCATGGGCAGAAATAATCAGAAAAAATTCAGTAGAGATCCTTGGAAAAGACAGGTGCCATATGTTTAAGAGAAGATACGACTCCACAGGGGTGTGCCCACACTCAGATGAGGGATGAGACCTACAGTGTACTAACCCATTTGAATCTTGGAGCCTTGGGGCTGACGATCATCTGACAGAAGGCTGTCAACCAGTAACGATCCTAACCATGGAGGATGCATCCTTCTACCAAATGCTTGGCTATGTGGTGTCCAATGTGGCAATGAAATGCGAAGGTTTCCCGGGGATCATGAAAATCGTTTACTTGCCTCATAAGAGGATGATGGTCTCGTTTCTGTTTCTTGACAACCAGATGGTTATGGTTACGAATGTAAAAGAAAACTAGACCGATGAGGCAGATAACATAAGGTGCGTATATTTAGCAAAAAATTCAAAAAATTCAGGGCTCGTCCATTACCATGAGCAGCTGCTACAATGGGAACCGGGGGAGCAGTTGAAAATATGAATGAACGGCCTCGTGACTGTATGAGTTGTTTCCATTTTGCGCTGTTCAGCAGCCATCAGTGAGAAACGGAGCATGAGGATATACAATCATCTACTAAAACCAAGAAAATATCATCGTTAAATTGCTGCAAGAATGCTGCTTCAAAAATATGGCTTCCACCGCCGGCTTATAACATCCAGTCACCGCCGGCTTATAACATCCAGTTTTGTTCAAGATCAATGAGAAAGGATAGTACATTCCCAGTAATGTCTCTTTCTATTTTATATATGCCCCTTTTCAGCCCTTCTTTAGGCTCTTGAGCTATATATATATACAAAAAATGTCAAAGGAGAGACAGTCTCCGATTGTCCCCATCATCTTCATTGACAACAAAGATAATTTCGGGGTAATCATCATCAAACGCCGAAGTCAGAACATAAGACATAGCATTGAGACTATCAGCATAAATGTCAAGGCCAGGAGGGAAATTCTGTAATACACCCGAAAGACAACATTCTATGGAAATCGGGATCTTATGATAAACTTAATGGCAATAGCTCCTGAAACGAGCAAACCGAGCATATCTAATCAGAAAAAAATGAACAATCGTATCATATCACTAATTGTGGGGCAAGTCATTTTCTTCAACCATTTTTTTCCTTGATCTCTCTTTAAACCATCTGTAGGGATGGGCTGTGTGAATTTGAAATAAAATCAGTTTTATTTCCGACAAACTTTCCATACTTTCGCGTTTTTGCAGCTTGAGTTCGGTCATTCAGCCTGAAACATGGCTTGCGTCTTTCCTATTGATTTTTAATTGTATCTGGGAATCGAAAAAATATTCGTGTCCCATCATGGAAAACATTTCTTACAGCGGAAAGCTGATGATTGTCGCTAAACCCCAACAAGGTACCTGGGAGCTCACAAGGGTGTTGCAACCAAGAATTTGCATTCCTTTAAAAATAATTGAAATAATAGAGAAATATCCAATGATGATAATAGGGATACACAATATGCATGGAGATACAGAGACTATGAATACAGTTGTACATCACATATAGCATTTCCTCAGAATAGAATTTTCCACTCTTTCACTGAAGAAAGATAAAAAAGAGAGCTTGAGAACATTGACTGCATACTGTCACCTGCAAGCAACAAATCCTCCTTGGCAGCCTGCTGCCTTGCTCAGGGTTCCGGTACAAATGTCCACATCGTCTTCACAATCATATAGCTCTGCAACACCACCACCACTATTTCCACAAACAAATGTGCCATGTGCCTGAGAGAAGAACAGGCGAATCCTTCATCATTAGACAACTATCTTGGAACTTTAAAGAACATTGAGAAACTTCACCGCACCTACATCATCAATGGCAAACAAAAAGTTGTGCTTCTTGCGGAGCCTAACAAGCTGTACCATAGGAGCGAAATCTCCATCCATACTAAACAAACTACATGAAAATATGCAAGACCGCACTTAGAAGATGACTAATAACAGAGTCCAAAAACATTAATTAAAGATGCATTTGCTTCTGAATATCAAGAGAAAAATTCAGATCCCCAACATCTGTAATCATAACGATCAACAGACCAACCCTGCAACCAGAGTGAATATACAAATCTACCAGAAATCAATGCACTTGTCAGAGACGTGTTTTTACCTATCAGTGATGACAACTTTCTTCTCCATTGTGCAATGCGATCTGTTGATTTAAGATTGTCGATAAGATATTTGAGATAAAAACCTAAAGTAAGTTTTAATAAGAAAACCTACAGCAGAGCATCAAGATGAGCCATATCACAGTGTCTGTATATAAAGACCTCGACTTCTTGTCTCCTCTCAGCAAGATGGATACCATCAATTATAGATGCATGGTTCAAAGCATCAGAAAATATGGCAATCTTTTCCCCTTTGGACGGTTTTCTACCAACAGCTAAGATTGAACTTATGCTTCCTAGAGCCGATATGAAAGCCATGTTGGCAGCGAAACCTGTTGGGCATATGACACAGCTCTGGAGGAAAAAAAAAATGTTTTAAGGAATGCTTAAAAGATTGTGCATGTAACTATGAAGCAGGTTCACACATTATAAAGAGAGAAGAGGAAAAATCCAAACAACAAGACACCCTCATAGAGAAGAACACGAAAGCAGAAATGACAATATAATAGCGATTGATCAGAAATCAAATTACCCAACAAGAAGAGGGCCATCTCTTTCGAATTCCTTTTCTCGTTCATTGTAGTAACGTCTAGCATGATCATTGTACAAAAGCACTTCAAAAAATGTATTGGGATCTTTCTCCTGCAACATATGTGATTGGATGACTGAAAATTAACACACTATCGAATCTGAACCCCACACCGTGTTCTGCCAAGTTATGTCCTTCTCTAATTTCGTTCACCCAGGTTAGCTAAACCAGAGAAGGTATCCAACTTTAGACGCACTTTTTTCCTTTCAACGCGGCATTCCGTCTCACAAAGTTGAGGTCCTCTTTAATGAATTAACAGACAACATTACCATAGTTTCCCAGCATGCTACAGTGTCATTGTCTGACTCATTGATCATTAAATGGCAAACCCTCGATGAAAATCATTCAAAACAGTCATGGTTTCTGTCTTTGAGCAAGGAGCAATTTTTCCTTTATTTGAGAACTGTTCCGCTCTTTACTTTTTACATCCAGGGAATCATGGACCATAACTCCACGACCTTATTATTGAAAAATCTCGTTTAGAGCGATACAACACAGTAGGTATTGTCTCTTCAGGTGAGATGAAGCATGCTGATGTGGCCAATGGTGGCTCCATTCCTTGGAATGAACCAGAGGTGAACTGAGGGATGTGCAACCACTTGTCATGTTATGGACAATAGCTATATTTATGTTATTTCCAAAAAAAAAGGCCTTAAAACCGATCCTTTATATCTCCAACCACAATCATGGGATGTTTACACACACGCCAACAGCTGTGGACATACATATCATTAAGGAGAAAGACACTTCCGCTCACCGGTTAGACACGACATTAGATGATCCAAATTCAGATATTATGTGACCATCCAAAAGCTACCACAGTCACTTCCCATCTGATGCGTGTTAAACCTTATAGGGTCCTTATCACTGAATCCACCCTCTACCCTGGTTTTGCAAAGTTAGGCTTACTCCATCGTGAAATAACATTTCCACAGAAACCTTTGCTCCACACAAAGAAATCCTCTAATTCGCTCAATCTTATTGCGCCTGGAACATAGGACATTAGATTAGGAGTCATAGAAAACACAACACAGAAGACTGTTCCAGCCACCTGCTCCATTGCATCTACCTTTCCACTTGTTCAGTATGTTTTTTAATGGGTTTAAAAATACCTTCGGTCTTGTCATTTAAGTTTGTAGTATAACGGTATGCTATGTTAACTAATAGGCAACTTTTCCGACTCACTCGAAGAACTGTTAAAAACCAATCTTTGAAACTCTTCATTGCTATCCAACCCTGGCATAATAAATCTCCTGAGGTTGTCATATGTCTACAGAGTCGCAAAATTTTTCAGCCACTTCAGTAGAGTGGATGAATCATCAGCAAGAGGTATGACAACAGAAAAATAATTTGGATGAATGCATTATGTATGTGCACGTTGCTATAGATTAGATATTTCAGATTAGTTCATAAATGAGTTTTCTGTCCCCGGTATGTCATGACATTCTGATATAAATAATTGTTAGAAATATCAGGTTGATATGAACTTCATAGTGATTGCTGATGACAGATTTTCCTTCCCGGTATTTCTGAAACTATATTACCACCTTTTAATTTACGCATTGCTTCCCTTCAGACAACCTATCGACAACAGAAAAGAAGAAAACGTCCTCCAGGAAACTAACATGGACGTTTCAGAGCTTCATTTATGGATAAATTCGAATCACCTCCTTCTTCTTCAAACTTGCAAGTGAATCTTCTAGGAGCTTATGGTAATTTGTATAGCCACAGATCAACGCGGAACCTCTCGGACCCATCCCATGTTCTTGAGATGCCTGAGAAGTAACTCCAAATGGAAATAGTAAAGAAGATATTCAAGTTTTACACTACAAAACTCAAAACAGTAGGAACGTCTCGAGCAAATACCTTTATAGCGGCACTTCTCACCGTTGGATGAGTGCCGAGACCCAAGTAATCGTTCCCAGAGAACAAGAGCAACTTCCTGAACGGCTTTTCTTCCTTGAGGGCGACCTCGTCGCCTGAAAAGAGCTCGATCAAACAAAGGAAGATAAACGATGACAAACCAGCCTTGGAGAATATTTCTAGAAAGCATTATCCTCCCCCTTCCTCCTTCAACGTCCTCCGAAGAAAGATCAGGGCCACGACACTAGTTGGGAGCTAACCTGACACCGTATCCCCACAGGCCCACATCTTATAGGTGAACTCATCCATCTCCACTTCCACGGCTGAACGGTCCTCCGGCCGCGGGCCATCCGCAAAGTTCTCGAGCTTCCCACCGGCGGCGTCCAGCTCATCGATTGGGAAGGGCAGAGAGATGGGCTTCGCGACGCGGACAACCTTCAGGGCCGCCAATCTCCCCATCGCATCCTCCACCCACTCGTCCCACATCCCTGCCACAGTCCCCCCTGCTCTCTCTCTCTCTCTCTCTTCTGCCTCTGCGTCTCTCTTTCAGTTCCCCGCCAGCGTTCAGTTCGACTTGAAGAAGGCAAAAGGACAGAATAGGGATAGCGGGTTAGCTGTTAATGGTATCGGTAACCCTGGATAGTGGATCCGACCCGTTCAAATTCGCCAGTCATGTCGGGTCTGACAAACCCGTAGAAAACCTTAATCTATCCAAAGATATTATGCGCAAAAAAACCTGCTAAAATCCAGCTCCCGTAGAAGTTCCAAGATACACGCGTTATTTTAATTATTTTTTAATAATTCATTTATTGTGTGAAAATAACGAGTACATACTTTGCTTAGCTCTCGCTCATTTATATAATTATATAGAATTTGGTAAGATGTAAATACCGATTTTAATGAAAAGGGGTCGTAAAGATTTTGGGACATCAAGGACGGCGGCTCGATTTTAGAAAGAGATTATAGAAAAAGAAAGAAACGCTGGAAAAATAAAGATTATATCTCAGGGTGGGCCCGCTTGCTCGCCTTTGCTTTGGCATGAATCCGCACGTGTGCGACAGGATCTTATACGTGCCAGCAGTTGGCGCATTCCCCGCTATGGGCTGATATTCTCCTGCCGGAACTGCTCCCCTCACTCCAATTATAGGCCCGACTCCCCTTTGGGACGCGGGGGGGGCGTCACGATAGGAAGGAGGTGTAAGTTGGTTAAGAGCTAGTGGGAATAGCACAACAGCCGGGTGTCGCGAAACTGCCGTTTCGGGAGCGGGGCCCGCTGGGAGTAAATGCTCTCAGATCCAACGTTCAGGATGCGTCCTTGGCCTGAGGAACGGTGGAGATTCTCCCATGTGGGGCCCGCTATGCGACTTCCTTTGTTTCCGAATTTCCCTCGCCCTTCCCATTCCAAAGCGCGGGGGACGCGCAGAGAGCTCTCCCTCTCTACTTCCCGTCCTGCCACCGCCTCGGTCCTTCTGGAGGAGAGAGCGCCCTGGTCGTGCTGCCGCCGTCGCTCCCTCTTCCGACGCTCTGGCAGTCGCCGCCGCCGCCGCCGCCAAGGTGATTTCCTGCCTCCTGCAGCCTCACTGCAAATCCGCCTCATCTTCTTCGTTTTCAGACGTCCTGTCGAGAACCGCGATCCAGATCGGATTCGTGGTTTTGTCGGTTCATCTGCGTTCTGCGTTCTGCGTTCTGCGTCTGATGGCTAGGACTTTCGCCTTCGCTGAAAGTTGTTGCCGAGCTGGGGAGCATTTGAATATTCGATTCTTGGTGCCTTGTTCTGTCACTCGCGATGTAAAAGAAATCATAGTTTGAACTACGGGAGAAGCACTTGTTTCTTTTATTCTATTTCTCACATCGTCCATTATATTTAGAACCGTCTATGAGAAAGGTTCTCATCATTTTTCCTCTTTTTTCTGCTTTGTCTCCTGATTTCCTTCTGTTCTCTCTCCCTTCGGTCTTGAGTATTTTGTTTAGACTCCATGGTTGATTTTGCTCTTGTAAACAGGTTAAGAATCGAGATCAGCAACACGGCTAACCAGTCATGTTTCACGCGACGTTGAGTAGCAAGTCTACAAAGTACTACGAAATTCTCGAGGTTTCAAAGGACGCAGATCTGGATGAGCTAAAGAGAGCATACAAGAAGGCGGCTTTCAAGTATCACCCGGACAAGGGGGGAAATCCTGAAAAGGTGAGGGTTCTTTATCCAGCAGATCTTGTCTCTTATGAACATTTTGTTAGTGGTTGTCTGACGGATGCTAATAATGACGGAGGAAGAATGCGCTGCCGTGCATTCGGAACGTCAAGTTTACGTATGAAATGCTGAAGATAATTCTTACTGCGCGTGACATGGTCACGTCAACCTAGTTTACGTACACTGACCATTTTATACATCAAATATTGACTTTAAACATGTTATATCGTATGGTCGAATAATTTCTTAAAGAACTCATGAGTGGCAATCCTTTTATTCTTCTCTCGTTTTCCATATACATGTCTTCCATCTGAGAAGCATCATCTTATGTATTTGTACGCGACAATATTCGTCATCCAGTTACTTTTTGCTCGGTGTTTGCATGGTGATAACAATGCTTTTAATTATTTACGGATATCAGCAATGTAATCCAGCCGGCATGTAATTGTTGTGTGATTTTGGCTTAGTTCAAGGAGGTCTGCCAAGCCTACGAAGTTCTTAGTGATCCACAGAAGAGAGCGATTTATGATCAGTATGGAGAAGGTTCCTTTACGGAGTGCGGGACAAGTAGTGGACCGTCTGATAATATATTTGAGTCATTCGGATATTTTTCTAGTGGTGGCTATTTCAACGGTGAGACATCTCAGATCGCCTTTTTCATTGTCTTCGTCCTTGAGGATCTATCTCTAATTGCTTTTTCCTGGCAATTGAAGGGTTTATTAAACCGGTCGATAAAGAACAAATTGTCGTAGTCACCTTGGAGGATCTCTACAATGGAACTTCTAAAACTATTCCCACGTCGAGGACTGTGATATGCTCCAAATGCCTAGGGTCTGTTCACCAATCTGCTCATCAATTTTGGATGGATCATGTTAATGATTTAGTGAATCGTTTCAGACAAGGTACGGTGAACGAGGCACCAGAAAAATGCTCTTGTTGTCTGGGCTCCGGGTTGCTGGTATCAAAGCGGCATGTTGCATACCGCATGACCGAACGTGTGCAGCACGCCTGCCATGAATGCGGAGGCTCAGGTGCGAATTAATACCTCAACTCCCCCCCCCCCCCCCTTCTTCTCCTCCCTTTTTCGATCATGTATTCCAACCTAATCTTCAAATCTGTCTTGCATTCTGTAAGGGATCCTCCCCAGTGAGGAGGACAGATGCCCACGGTGCGAGGGGAGGCGGATCACCCGGGAGACGAAGGTCCGAGAGGTGGTAATTGAGAGGGGAATGAAGGACGGGCAGAGGATCGTATTCCATGGAGAAGGAGATGATTTCGTGAGTACTTATAAAACTCTAACATGAAGCCGATAATTCTAAGCTAAACCAGAAGTCGTACATTTTCTAATGCTAATTGCCGCCTCCCCCCACCCCCGTCCCTCCCAGCCTGGATTGCTCACAGGGAACCTGGTGTTCGTGCTGCAACTCGCGGATCACCCCGTATTCAAGAGAGAGTTTAGCGATCTTTATGTGGAGCTCAAGATCAGTCTGAGAGACGCCCTCTGTGGCTTCAAGATTGCGCTGAAGCACCTTGACGGCAGGCGTCTGCTGATAGAATCATATCCCGGCGATCTCATCAAGCGCTGTAGGTCTCCCTCCCCCTCCCCCTCTGGGCTCCTCTTATCTATCTGCCCCTCTCTCTGTCCAGCTAAAAATATACTCTCGGTCATCGCAAAAACCAGGTCACTATAAAGTCATCGAAAACGAGGGGATGCCCGAGTACCGGATGCCCTTCTTGAAGGGGCCGCTCTACATCATCTACAACGTGGTGTTCCCCCCACTCGAGTTCCTCACCCCCGAGAAGTGCCGCTTGCTGGAGGAGCTTCTGCCGCCGCCGGCGTTCCCCCCGCCGTCTCAGGCGGAGCTCGACAGGTGCGAGAGAAAGTTTCTGCATGACATCGACCCCGAGGCAGTACAATGGCGACGGATGCATCAACAACGCGAGGCCTCGCTTCACTATGGTCACGACGACGACGACGATGGGTCGGGATATTATCGGTCGGCGTGCCCCCAACAGTAAGCCACGATGATCTCGCCGCCCATGTGTTTTTGCTTCTTCCCTATTTTTTCCTGCCGACCGTTGGATTTCAGGCTCTAGTTTAACTCTCTATGAACTCCCTTAGGCATCCAAACGACTCTCTCTTTTAAAATTCGTTCTCAATCTCTCTCTTGCTCTTCCGCCGGATTGCTCAAATGAACTTGGTTTTTTATCACTTTCCTCTCTCTCTCTCTGGTTTTCTCTAGCGCTCGCTGACTCTCTTTCTCCGGCTATATGTGGAGGTGGGCACGGCGGTGCCTGGCTCACTGATAAGCGTTTGATGATTCTAAAAGAGAGAGAGGCTAAGAAGGGAGATTGAACGACGATCTAGGCTTGATCATTTGCAGGCAATTAGCTTTGGTTGACTAACAAGTCAACTGAAAAGTCGTCTTGAAGAATATGTGCATGTAGTAGGGCCGGCCTTTCTAGATGTCCGCTGACTTGATTATGTTATTTACCTGCACATTTTGCTCTCTTGTACCACCCCCTAGAACTCACCACCCACTAATCTAGGGCTTACACAAACCTGACGGAAGCTGGAAAATCGTCATGGAGGTCAACCCAATTCATGCGAAAAAGTCAACTCACCACAGTATCCAAGATCCTCCGGGCAACCCATTTTGGGCTACGAAATTACTGCCAAATTAAGCACCGAAGTGAAGTGAAGCTGAAACGTGCTCGACTCTAATGGGACATTTTTTTGGAAGAAAATCTTCTGAGATATTTCCCTGGAAGCCTTCTGGAGCACGTACCTGGGGCTGGGTGAGAGCTGTTTTCCATAGCATCTGCTCGAAACTATTAGTTTGACCGCGAAACCTGCAGTGAGATGAACGTGGCAATTCTCAGCTTGGAATCATCAACTTGCTTCAGAATCAGGCGGCCGAATAGAACGAGCCTGATTCCGGCTCTCTCTCTCTCTCTCTCTCTCTCTCTCTCCCTGCTCGCATGTCTGACATTTGATCTCCATCGTCCAAAGGAACATACCTGATAAGTGATGAAACAATGTCAGCCATGTTAGAGGTACCCACCACATCTCCCACCTCCCCTGGGAGAAGGATAATTACCAGCGAGAAGTTCTTAGGCTGTAAGTTGATGATGCTTTAGTCTCTGATTTCGGCTGCTCATGAGCGAAGCCATGGTTCAGGAGCAATATTTCCTCCCCTCTACCAAGCGACCCCATCAGATAAAGCTCTGCATACTTGCTGCCATTTCCTTCGTAATGGCTTAGGAAAAGGACCCCTAAAAGAAAATATGAATGAGAGGGAAGACGCCATCAGTTCTAGGGGAACCTGAAAAATGAAAGCATGCTCACACGAAAACCTATTCTCTCGGTCTATTTCAAAAAATTCTAACAAGCGGGAAAAAGAAGATGCCAGCTCGGAATGGGAGGAACTTTATTTTTTTGGTTGCCCGTCTTCTGATGCAGATGCTGATGATAATAATTCCATGTTGAAAAGGAGATAAAAGCGATTAAAAAAAATTAAAGGCCTCCCTGTTGAAAAGGGTTTTTCCCTCATTCAGCATGGAGGAAATGGCATCTAAACCATCTTGAATATGTAGCTGTCTACATAACCCATAGATGCGTCGAAAGTCAATGGAGTAGGTTTTTTTCTCTATCAGACAATAAATAACAAATAGCATGAATAGAGAATGGACATTTCACAATAATGTACATAATGGTCAACGACTAGAGAAAAGAAAGAACTGGATCACCGCCGACGATGACTTAAATGACTTAAAAGCATTGGCAGAAAGATACCTTCTCACTGCCGAAAATGAAATGAACTGGATCACCGTCGGATCTGAATGTGATTTAGCCTACTGAACCAAATAGAGTGCAGAATCATGTGAAAGAGATCATATTTGATGGGCTTTGCATGCCAAAGGAAGTGCTTCTGCAACTTTTTGACATTTGTCTGCAACGAAATATACCGAGAGAGAGAGATTTCTTGAAGTATATTCTTCAGAATGGGGATGTCCTTCTCTGCAACAACGACTGAAAATGAGCTCCAGTCCAGCACCTCATCAAATGGCGGCACAAAATTATCGGCTATAATGACCGGAACGCATTCATAGTAAATCGCCTCAACGATCCTCGGACTGTTTACTTCGTAACCCATGGGGCAGATGCAGAACCTGCTGGTTTTCATATGCTGTACGTACGACATGACTTTAGATACTCTACTTGGGAGAGGCCCATAGATTTTCATATCTTCATCCTTCCCACGCCAGTACTTGAGAAGTATAGGCCTGACACGACCGTGCATTTGTCCTGCATAGAAGGCAAGAATGGAGCGTTGGGAGATTGGTTTTCCTCCAAGATCTTGAAGAGGCCTCCTCACTCTTCTGACGATTGTTTCTGGAAGGGAGACGTCTTTTCCACGAATGAAAATTCCACGAGATTCATCGGCATTGCACAAAGCTCTAATGGCATTTCTTCGCAGTTCATCATGATCTCTCGTTATTTGTGGCCCCTGAGAAGACCATCCAATTGCAAGAGCAATCAGTGAAGTATCATGGAAAGCTATTTTGAATGCAATAGAGAAACTCATAGTACTACTTTCAATCTGCTCACAGAGAAAACAGTCTCAGACTATGAGTCTTAGAATTATATATCAAGGATTTGCGCTAAATAAACCATCAGACGATGAAGTATAGCAGGAGAGAATCCAAAAGATGTACTAGTTTCCTACCATTAAAATTACACGAACACAACTAACGAAATGATAAAACAAAACTACAAAATATTGGACTATAAAAAGTAATTAACAGAGATATAAAAGACTATCTTCAAAAACCGGGAGTAACATTCTAGAATTGGAAGTTTTTGGCTATATCATCAGAAAAAAATCACTGATTTAGAAAATAAACAGTTTACAAACCAGAATAAGAGCTACCCACCCAATCATGGCATGACACCACAAAGTGATCCGAACCACGTGTACGGTTCCAGAAAGGATACTTAGCAGCAATCATGTTCACGTAATCCCGTATGAAGAGAGACAGTGGGCGAATAGTATGCGAGCCGGGCACATAAAGAGCTTCTTCCAGTTGACGTGAGCTATAAGGTAGGTAGAACAAATGTGCTCTGTTTGGATTTCTGACAACAAAATGTTTATTCTGTTCCAGAAGTTTCATGAACCATCCCTCAGAGGCATATATGCCTCTGCGAGCAGGTCTGTGAAAAATCGGCTTTTCTCCCTCCTGGTAAATGTACACCTTCAAAATTTTCTCCATCAGTTCATAGCTCCTGAAATGGAACCATTTATTGAATCGTTATTCCTTGAGAAGAAACTAGGATGGAACATACATGAAAGTCTACTTCATGAAGAAGAGTTTTCATTTTAATTAAACTAGTGCCAGTGAAATTCTGATTTTCTTAGGGGTAAATATGTAAATATGTAGATCTTTTAACATGCAGAAGAATTCTTGCTGAAAAGATTCCACACAAACTTGAAATAGGAGTTTGCTGAATTCAGTGCAGTCAGCGTTGCCAAAATGTGAAACATTCCAGCAAACACAGAAAATTACCTGGAAGAGGAATAAAATTCACTCTCAGAAGAAACCAAACGAAATATCATCACAACTACAGGACTACAGAAAATTTAGTATAGTCATGAACATAAAAAATAACGAAGAAGTAATCGAAAACTACAGATTCCCCTATTGAAGATCATCAAGAAAATTTCGTGGACAGTTCAATTGCTTCAGTAAATAACTGAGTTGCTCAGAGATGCTACAAGCGAGCCAGAGACTAAGAATTTTTATTGTTGTCGGTAAAAAAGCTGACGATGAAATAAATTACCTAGACAGGGGAAGTTCAATGTTATGATACGCAGATTCCGCATGTAATTCATCATGTCAAGGATGGGATTAGTTAGAGACTGTGATCATGTTTTCTCCTTATTAGACACTTTTCGTAGCACCATGAAAACGATTAGGCCGTACTGTATTCAAATTTGAATTTCCCCATCTTCATCCCATGTCTGAGAAAATTTAAGGTTGATCCATGGCAGCTGTCCAACTGACTAGGCCATGTCTAGGCCCCCGCTATCCCAGTCACTGCTTGGTTCATATCTAGCAGAGCCAGCCTATCTTGGCACTCCATGATGGATGATTGATAGATAGGTGACACAGAACCGCCGTGTAGATGCTTGAATTCTCAAGAGTCAACTGCTTCCGTTGCACCCATTTAAGTCCGTAATCTTCACGATCATGAAAAGATTTAAGCGACGAAATTACTAATAGTTTCACAATAAGCTTTTGGTGCATCATTTTAATGGGGCCATGAAAGTGAGGAAGGTTGTGAGTTTTTAGGGTTGTTAACAAGCGAAAGTGGGCATCAGTAAATCCAGTCTTAGGATACAACAAAGGTCAGTACGTAACTAGTGAATCAAACGGGAGTTTTAATATTTCTCCTAGATGAGTATGTGCCAATATATATAAATATATATAAAAAATAAGGTCTATCTGATTTCTGAATATTTTTGGACAGAAAAAGTATCAAAATAGCAAAATAACTGCAACATTATCTCAACTAAGTGTGCCCATTAGTGTCGAGACAGCAGGATCAGACAGGATATCAGGAGGAAAAACTTCTACAACGTCCACAAGTTGAGGCAAATTGTCTTCGCACCTTCTAAAAATTGACACATTCCGGAATAAGGCCGGATGCAAATCAGGATCATCGTAGATGATGGGAGCTCGTTCTATCTCCGACTTAGCATAAACCAGTGCGTCATCTGTTGGCAACCATCGCAACGGCCTCTGTACATTCCCAAGGTCTCCAGCCAATGAGTACGCACAATTTACCCAAAGCATGGTAAAAAAAACAAAGAAACATAAAATAAAAACTAGGTGCAAGAGAAACCTCTACCTTTGATCCGGAAGAATGAGCGCTTCTTGCATTCGAAGTTTCGTTTTCAGTACTATGCTTGGAAACCGAAATTCCTACCGGAATTGAACTGTGTGAGAAAGAACCGTCGGGATAAGAGGAGCTAAGAGAAGAGGCCTCAGGTAGAGCTGGCGACTGCCACGGCCCCGCCACCAAGGAAGAAGGAAGAGGAGAGGGCGACTGCAAGGCGGCCGCCACCTTACCCTCCGTCGCATAGGAAAGGGAGATAGATGGAAAGAAGAACGAATCAGAAGAATAAGGCGGGAGGCCATAGGTGAGAAACACGTGGAATGCCGTAGAAACCAGAGCTGTAGCAAGGATCAGCTTCGTCCAATCCACCGACGCAAAGAAGGTCGTCCACCAACACCAGCGCCGCACGATCTCCACCTTCAGACGGAATGTCACCCGCGGGAAGAACGCCGCCGCCATGGCCGTCCCCCACGAAGTAATCCGTCGGAGGGAAGATCGATGCCGACACAATCCTCCAGGAAGCAGATGGAAGATCAAATTCCAGGGAGAGAACACCCCACAAACCATTAAAAATTCCTTGCAGCGGACGCAAGAATCCGCAGGAAGTGGGTGGGGACGGGGAGAGTAGCCAGGACCAGGCTGGAGACAGCAACAGCAACGAGGAGGTCTCTGGCGGGCGAATTGAACTTCATAAATAACTTTGATTTTTGGCTAAATTACGCTTGTGCCTGCAATAATTTATCAGCTTGTCCGGTAATAAAATGAATCATTATAGGTAATAAAATTGAATGGCTAGAGGGTATCTGAGTAACCGTTTTTCCGACCCGAGAAGACTAATTAACAGTCCCATTATCCACATATCACAAGTCAAAGTATAGAATAAATTTATATAATATGCAAAACATATTATTATTTTTATTTAATAAGAATAATAATAAATAAAATATTTTGACGACTTAGTTTTTAGCTTACCACAAGCAAAGGATTTATATATTTAATTTACTAAAAATGAAAAGCCTAGGATCACATCTTCTCTATCACCCTCCCTTCCCCCTTTCATTATAAGAAGAGACAAACCATTAATAGACTATTAATGACTTCGGAAGCTTACTGATTTAGTCCATGCACCATCCAACTTTAGTGAACTAGAAGTTCAGGAAACATGAATAATAGATTACAAGCATGAGATGAATTAGTACTTGATCTACCCCATAGTACAATGTGTCATACATTCATTATATAATATATTGCAAGCATGGTAAGCCATGGATAAGTTTTCTATTTAAGTGTGCTTTCAATTTATTTTAAGGTGCCATTAAAATTGAATTTTCTTATAAAGGTTACCCTAAAAACTTGTCCTATTCAAAGCCCCATGTTGTAGCCTCAAGGGCGTTATTTTTTTTTTTTTAAATATCTTTCTTTTAAGATTATGTCTCTCTTTTCTAAATTCAATGGATTAAAAAGGTGTTCCTAGGAAGTCCTTGTCAATTCAAGAATCAAAAATTTCAAGTTTTTTGGATTTGAGAGGTGGGTTCTTCATCAAAATTTTGTTTCTGGGGGATTCAAGGATAAAATTTCATTTCTACAAAACTTCATATGTGTCGATTAACTAAAAGTGGGAAAATTAATTTATGATCCATTTTATTACAGGCCATATCATGTATTTGAACTATTCCATGGCTATTATTTATTTTTCACACTTCCTAAGATTCCAGTCACTAATTTGGTGAGAGGTGGAGTCGGGGTAGAGAAAGAGTGAGAGAGATAGATAGTTAGAGAGAGAGAGGGAGAGAGAACTGCAACTACAAGGTAAATTAGTCTTTGTGGATATAAACATTGTTATATATAATTAATTTGAATAATAAACTAAAAACCAAATTTGTGACAGTTTGTGGTGACTCAGTTGAGTTATATACAAATATTTCATTCACAACATTCCATTTTTGCATTTAAAGCTAGTTTTGATTCATGCAAATAACATCACGATTTTTTTTTGACTCTTTACTCGCATTAGAAACTATCTTCCTCGTAACATTAATGAAATGCTCCCAAGGTCAAGAGAGAAAGTTCTGTGGATACATGCCATGACGATGCCGATGCTGATGGAGACCAAGATGAAAGCATGAACGATGAGCATAGCATGTCCTCAAGGAAGCCCATCTGATGGCCCTCCTTGTACTTCCCGTGGTCTGAGAGGAGGCTCGTCCACAATCTTGACAATCTTCCGGACCGATTCCATTATCTTGGGCTTGGTCAGCTCGAAGATCCAGTTCAATGCTCTTGCCAAAAAATCGACAAGGATGGTCTCTTCACCCTCGCAGGGGTCAATCTCCATCCCTCCGCTGCTGGACAAAGATAATAGTTTCTGGCGCACAGGAGAGTATGAGGTGTGGAGAACCAGCGTTATCTAGTATGGGTGTTCAGCACTGGGGGTCTGGTTAGATTTCTCAGAATTCAAGTCTCTCTCTCTCTCTGTCTCTCTATCTCTCCATCTCTCTATCTCTCTCTCGCTAGCAAGTGCATGGAGGGCTGGGAGAGGTTCGTATTCATAGATGAGGAGGTCCAGGGCTCTTCGTTTAGGCTTCTTTTGGAGTTTGGATCGGGATTTGAGAGCTTCAGGAGCATTATGGAAAAGGTCAAAGAAAAGTGAAAGAGACGTGATTTGGTCTGCGATTGGGCGATTTAACAAGGGAATGGCTCTTGGATCATTCTCCGGCTGAAAAAAATGCAGCATATGCTATGAGTGGTCTGAATTAATAGCTCTAAAAAATAAAACATTGGTTAGCCTGGCTGAGTGTGAACAACGATGGGAAGTAGAATAACCCGAGCAGAAAGTCGCCTTGCTATATAGCACTGATTCGTTCTTCATTACGGCAACCCAGACAGCTTTGTCCGACGCCATTAAAACCACCGTCCATTGAAAGCACAGCTCGGAGGAAACTTGGAGACACTTGTCGATTACCAATTTGTGGCCATAAACATTCTGGAGCAGGTTATCCACCAAGGACGTAAACTGGTGGTCATCATGGACTGGTGCGTCGTCTCTCAGAGCTGCTCCCCACTCCGTCGTCGCCTGTGATGAGGCCACGTCACAGTGAAGCGACGCAGAGTTATCAGGTCTGCGCTTTTGAACTGGCCCATGACAGCGAAGCAGCCTAGAATTTCGCCCGAGAATTGATGGGTCAGAAACATCCAGGAGAGTAGAGTTTAATCCCAACATAGCCGACAACGGGTGGGTGCTGGAATGAAGGTGCAGAGACTTCGTGCCAGCGCCCCCGAATTGGAACCGCCTCGCGTGGAAGGGGGAAGAGCAGGTGGACTCCGATGAGGGTTTGCGTCACCGCCGGCGGCGAACTGATTGCTGACCAGTACGCGAAGCCGCTGCCATGGATTGGACTGTACATCGCCACCGCCTCGCTGCTCTGCGCCGCGGCGATGGCCTTCGACGCCTACTGCGGCTTCCGCCGCCTGAAGCTCTGGTTCCCTTGTAGGCTCTTCTCCCTACACGCCACCACCTTGACGGTGCTCGCCGTGGCGACCAAGATGCCGCTGGACGTCAACACCTCCATGCCCCGCGCTATCGACCAGTTGACCAAGCTCAGCGGCATGGTTCTCCTGTGCACGGCGATGGGCAACCTCATGCCGTCGTTGGGCGCCATGAACGAGTCCGAGATCCTCCCCAACGTCGTGGCCCTGACCATTATGGTCGTCACAGCCCTCGCCAACATCTGGATCCAGATAGGCACCGGCGTGATCTACGCGTTCCTGCCGGAGCACGCCGTCGTGATGGTCCTCATGATGGTCCTCCTCCTCATCTTTGTCTCCACCGCCCTGCCAGTGCCGATCACCAAGGACCTGCAGGAGAAGCTCTACGACTGCAAGTACTGGCCGATCTCGTTCGATCCAGCGGGGAGCGACGCCCTGGCGAAGCTGCAGATGTCCGTGAAGAAGTACTGGCTGATAACTCACACCTGCAGGCAGTACGTACCGGGGTGGTCGGCGACCTGCACGGCCTCAGGGGCCTTCTGCCTCCTCGCCGCTGCGGTCTTCGTAGAGGCTCTGCTGAGAGGCCTCGTCTGGGAGTCACGCCTGCGGCTCTGCCGCGGGACTTCGGACTACGGCTGGTCGTCCAGCGTGGTCCTCTCAGCCCAGGCGGCGGGTATCCTGCTCGGCACCGTCGCGCCGGCCTGCCGATGGTTCAACGCAGTCAGATTCTGGAGCACAGACGGCAGGGGATGGAGCTGGAAGGCCGAGTTCCGAGTGGAGGACTACTGGGTCCAGCGGCTGAAGGACTGGAAGGCGGCCCCGCTGCAGTTCCAGACCGGCGGAGGGAAGGGGGGGCGCCGTTGGAGGAGGATCGCCCATCGGCTGAAGGATGCCGTAATGAGTTCGCTGATATGGGTCCAGAAGGGGGTCGTCACGGGGAGCAAGTTGTTGAGGCTCGTCTCTGTGCTGCCGCTGAGCTTGGTAGACAGAGGCGGGCTGTTGATGAACAGTAGCAGCCTGCAGCAGGAGAATGTGGAGCTGAAGGAATATGTGTTGTACTTCGAAGGGGAGGAGGATCTGGTGCGGCTGATCACACGGTCGGCGAGGAAGGACGCGGAGAACTGGATCGAGAAGGGCAGGCGGAGGGCACCTGCAACCATGCTAGAACTCATAAAGAAGCATTCCAGCTTTAAAGATGGGTTCAAGGAAGTAGGTAGAATCGACAATAAGAGAATCCGCTCCCAGGTTCCAGTGGAACCCCCAAGCTGCTGGGCGCTGCCGCTGGTGACTCTTGCCGGCCTTGCCGTGGCGCTGCCGGGCATCGATCAGGAGTCGGTCGAGTCGCTGCTCTGTGGGGTGGGCGAGGGTCTCCGGTATGTCAGGCTCATCGAAAAGAATTTGGATCAGATGGGCCTGGTGAATATGAGGAAGGCAGCGGATCTCATCTGGCATGACGTTGAGTTCTACGACCGATGGCTCGGTCAGGATCTTCACAGTGTGGTCCCTGGTGAAGAGAGAAACGGAAGGAAGGTGATTGAGAAATTGCAAGAGATAGCGGAGGAACGCTTACAGGACTTCCTGGCAGAGAATCACCATGACCCTGAGACCAATGATAAAGGGGATCCCCTTGAATGGCCTGAGAAGGTGCTGGCAGCCCATTGTATGGACAGGGTATGCAGAACCATCCTCTTAGACTACGACTGCAAGCATCAAGCAGATGATCAGAGACTGTTTTCCAGGCTGCAAAGGGTGATAGCTGATATACTGGGAGCTTGTCTCACCAACCTATCAGTTGCTGTTTTCATGGAGTGCTTCTGCAACAAGGGGGAGGTGAGAGAAAAGAGTGTCAAGGAGGCGGCGCATATTCTTGGAGAAGCTGAGGAGGTTCTTACTCTTCTGGGAAGGCCCGAAGTTGCCCGTCTTTTCCCTGAGGAAAGACGATATATACATGACTGGCGGAAAGAGGGTGAATCTGGGTGCTCAAACCTCCCTTCAACTCTCAACATGGCCTATTTTACCTCTCCTTCATATGTGTAAATCTCTAAATTCAGCGCGAAAAATCATATGCACATGAAGGATAGTTCCATCTTTACTTGTATCTGTAATATTGAAACTGAAGAAATGTGGCTCCATATAAAAAATACAGGCAAAAATTGCCGGTTGTAAGGATGCTCACAACAAAGGCAGACTGATCCCATGAAGGTTGTCAGTTGTTAGAAGTGACTGGTTTTCAAGTCATTAGTGACATCAATAGATTGTCATGAGATATGAGTAATCAATACCCGAATTTCATTTCGTCTTGTTGTTTAAGCCACCATAATTGCTGGTTGTTGGAGGAGGCATTTTTGTTGCGAGTGAGCCATTAGCTCGCAAGAGAGCAGAGAGAACTAGAAAGTCAAAAATATAAATTATTATTAAATACAAAAGGGCATTTTTACCCATGTTGGGCCTAATAAAGTAGATTGGATTCAATTAATCAGATTTACTTATGTCAAATTGGATTTCATATACCTTGAAGAGAGAAAGGGTAAAAGAATAATATTATAAAGGTTTTATATGCAATTAATTATATTAATTTGATAAGTATGCAATCTCTCATTTTTTGGCATTCTTCTTCAACTTATAGATAAGTCTTTTGAAGGTTGGTCCACTTAATTATTTGGTGATAGTATTTGACAATTTCTTAGACATATAATGTGTAATGATGTCATTGTTAAGTTTCTCTTAGATAAAGTATCAATCAATTTCAATATGTTTTTTTTTATTATGTTGCACCAGATTATGTGTAATAATTATTGTAGATTTTTTTTCATAATGTAGTTTATTTATATTTTATCATTTTATTTTGAGGTTTTCATGAATACTTTTTATCCACGTGATATTATGTCTTATGTCTTAGTTTGAAATTTCAATTATGTACTAGATCTAATCACCACTTATTTTTTGTTGTTTGTTGTTCTTTTATGTGATGGGGTTGCTCCTATAGAGAGTGTAATAGCCTAAAGTTGACCATTGGTTGATGATAAAATCTTTGTAAATAATATTAGTATAACTTTCAACATTCATATTATTATTTTTATTAAATTAAACTTTCTACCAAGAGTATCTTTAAAATATTGAAATTATGACAACTACTAGGTGGTAAGCTTCCCTTGAGTTGTATATAAATAAATTAAGAACTCCTCTTGATATGCATAATCTAGATGGTGTGAGAAAAGTAAATCCATTTTCTTACAAGACATTGATACATCAATTTATTCATAGGACTATTATTTTCAGCATTTTTGAGTTTATGATTCAAATATATAGGAGTACTGATGAGTTTACGATATAATTTTTTGGTACCCTTTAAAAGGTCAATAACGTACTATTGTTGAGAAATATGTATTCCTTCTTTTTATTGTGTCACTTCAATGCCAAAAAAATATTTAGACTTATCTAATATTTTGAATAAAATATTTATTTAACTAAATACTTATTTATATGTTTATTTTCCCTATCATCATTTCTTGTCACTATTAAGTCATGTACATAGACTAGAAGGGTTGTAGTTTTCCTTGAAAGTAAATGCTTGACAAATAAAGTGTAATATCCATTATTAGGGATATAGCCTATTTCTTGTATTACCTTTTTAAATCACTAGTATTATTGTCTTAATCATTATTTGAGCCTAAACAATATTCTTCCTAGCTTACACACTACATAACCTTTGGAACCTATTACATCAATACATCTATATAGATTTTCTTGTCAATTGTTATAAATAGAAGTGATTTTTTTACATTGAATTGTTGTACACTTCAATCATACTTAGTTGCTAAGTAGACTAAGATTCAAATAGTATCTATTGTTTCAAATGGGACAAATGTCTCTAAATAGTATATCTCCTAGGTTTGGGTAACACTATAACTAATAATCTAGCTTTATATCTTTCTATCATTTCATTCACTTTATATTTAATAATAACACCTATTTACATCCAAAAATAATTTTATCTTTTGGTAAATTAACTAGTTATGATATTTGATCTTCTTTCATGCATTTGTCTCTTCATTCATAGTCTAACTCCATTCATCATGAGATGATGTTTTAGAAACATTGGATGGGATTGTTATGGTATTAAGAGAAGTGAAAACTATTATGTATAAAGGTGATAAACATTTAAATGACATAAATTGAGAAATTAATACCTCACATTCTTAAAATATTTTCTCTTTTTCTTAATAAGAGTTGCAGATAATTTTTTGTATTTATCTTATCTAGTATAAGGGACTTAATAAAGTTTTCTTAAATATTTGCAATGTCTTGGGAAGAATCATGAGGTTGAATTTCTTATGAGATCAAATTTGGTGACCAAGATTCTTCTGAAGGTGAAATTGCTAACAAGAAGTTCCTAACGACTTGTTCTCCATCACAATCTTTAAGCTTAATTTTTAAAAGAAAAAAATTACTATTATTGAAGAACAATTTATATTCAGTAATAATTTTTAAAAAATAAATTATATATTTCTTTGATAAGAGGTTATACCACTCATACCTCTTCTTAGTGTTTGAGTATTTAATAAAAACATATCTTAGCACATGTAGACAAACTTTCCTTTGGTTTGATATTGATTATGGATACCACATACCTACAGATCATTAGGATTCAATTATTCTTTAATTGAATGTATAGTTAATGGGATAACATAACCTATAATGGGCTATTAAATCCTAATATCTAAGTTGAAAATTTGTGAGGTGAAAATTTAATAGGGTAGTTTCTCTCTAAAAAATTTGTTACATGATTTTGCAATAGATTAATGTTAAATTTTCATATGAGCACATTTTTCATTTCTATTACTCCATTTTTTCGTGGTGTTGATAAACAAGGAATAATGTGGAACATTCATGAATAATTTATTCCTTTTGGAAAATTTCAGTTATAATATAATTAAAGCGATTTCATCATCATCTAATAAAAATTTCTTTATTGTTGTCTCAAATAAGTTTTTCAATAATGAATAAAATTATTGAAGTACTTTGGTGACTTCTAACTTGTGATTTTATAAATAAATAAATATAGTTTATTAGCAATCATCTATTAAGGTTGTGAATGATATTACTCTTAATATATTATGAGTAGATAAAGGCTCTTAAATGTGATTATGAATGAGTGAAAATAGATTAATACTATTTTAACTATTTTTAGGAAGTAAGTTACCTTTGTGATATAATAATTCACAAACATAAAAGCTATTCTTTTTTAACATTCAAGTAAAAAAACTTTGAAACATAATTTTCATATATTGAAAGGCATGTGAGTAAAATGAAAATAGTACAACAAAAAATCATTATGCATAATATAGTACGTAATTATATGTCCTAGTGAAGGTTGTGATTCTATGATGTAGACCTGACCTATTGTTTCAAAGGAGTAAAGCTCCTCACACTCTTTAGCATGTTTAATTCTCTGATTCACTATCTTATTATAATCATCACAAATAATATTATCAATAGTTACCTTACAATGTATGTCATCATTTAATTTCTTAATACAAATAAGACTAGTGAAAATTTTAGAGACATGCAATATATTTTTGATAATGTCAAGAGAATTGGTTTTTACATTTCCTATATCAATTACTAACTAGAGAATTATTATACTAAGAAATAATTTAAAATACTAATCATATGAGCAACACCTCTAATATTCAAAATCTACCATTAGGAGAAAGACTTACATTTATTGTGTAATCCAAAGAATTGAGAAGAGTCATTGAATTAGCTTAAAGATATGAATGCCATCATTGATTTCAGATCTTAGATCTCAACCCTTTTAAGTCTTGTAACACTCATTGAGTGTTAGACTATGATGTGTTTATGATGTATTTTATTGTGGGCTAGATCAAGTACTAGACCATCTCATGCATGCAGTCCATTCTTCACACTTCTTGTACTTCTAGTCTACTAAAGTTATATGATGGATATAGGATATCAATTAGCTTCCTTGAGATTCTTGTACTTTATCGAACCCATAATGGATCTAGTGTTCTCTCTCTCTCTCCTTGTCTAATACCATGGAGACATACTCAATGCAAGGGGAGAGAGGGAGAGAAAGAGAGATAGATAAGAGAAGATATTATCCTAAGAAAAATTTAGTCTTTTTATTTTATACATATTAAACCTATATTTCTTATATTCATGTCATGAAAATACTAAGTATGATAACTTGTCACTAAATCAATCCCTAAAACTTCATCTAATCAGATTTGAGGAAATTTTAAATAATAAATCATAGCCCAAAATATCTATTTTAAATGTTCAAAGATTATTTAAAAGTATGAAACCTAATCTAAATAATGGATATCCAACCTAATTTGTAAGTTTTTTTATTTTATTGAATGTGTATCTCTTTGTTTGATGTACTTAAATTGGAAATCAAATGTGGAGCCCACGTTTCACTATTCCTTTCAGATCATATTTTATCAATGTTAGTCATTCATTTCTTTGTTGTGTTTTGTGATACAAAAAATTTAAATTGAGTCTAAAATAAGAGGCAAAAATCCCATGCAAAGAAGATCACAGGATTACAGGTATTCAAAGTATCTGATGTTTCAGAAAATGTGTAGCACACCATGCATACTCATAGAAGCGACCGGGGACTATCGGGCCTGCGCTTTTTAACCGGCCCACGACAGCAAAACGGCCTACGATGACACTGATAACCTCCCCATGCTCTTCCTCCCTCCCTCCCTCACACCACATGATAACTTCTAAGGACGTCGACCCCTCACCGTGGATTGCGCCGGCCCCAGTAAGCCTCAGCGGGCCCGGGCTTTTTCAATCAGTCCACGACGGAAAAGTAGCGGAGGAATCGGAAGCATCCAGGAAAGGACTGTTGAATCCAATCATGCTCGACGACGGGGTGGGCCGAGCCAAGGAGCAGCTACTTACTTCCTACTGGCGCCGCCGAATAGGCACCGCCGCGTGAGGGGAGGGAGGGGGAGAAGCCCGGTGGATTCCGATGAGGGTTTGCGCCACCGCCGGCGGCGACCTAATCGACGACCAGTACGCGAAGCCGTTGCCATGGATCGGGCTGTACATCGCTGCCGCCTCGCTGCTCTGCGCGGCGTCGATGGCCTACGACGCCTACAGCGGCTTCCGCCGCCTGAAGCTCTGGTTCCCTTGCAGGCTCTTCTCCCTCAACGCCACCACCCTGACGGTGCTCGGCGTGGCCGCCAAGCTGCCGATGGACCTCAACACTGCCATGCCCCACGCCACCGACCAGCTCACCAAACTCAGCGGCACGGTCCTCCTGTGCACGGCGATGGGCAACTTCATACCGTCTCTGGGCTCCATGAACAAGTCCGAGATCCTCTCCAACGTCCTGGCCCTGGCCATCCTGGTCGTCACCGTCGTCGTCAACATCTGCATCCAGATGGGCACCGGGGTGATCTACGCATTCTTGCCGGAGCACGCCGTCGTGGTAGTCGCCATGATGATCCTCCTCCTCATCTTCGTCTCCTGCGCCGTGTCGGTGCCGACCACCAAGGACCATCTGGAGAAGCTCTACGACCGCAAGTACGAGGAGGTCTCCTTCGACCCGGCGAAGGGTGACGGCCTGGCGGCGCTGAAGATGTGCGTGAAGAAGTACTGGCTGATGGCTCACACCAGCAGCCCGCAGTTCGTTCTGGGGCGGTCTGCAACCTGCACGGCCTCGGGGGCCTTCTGCCTCCTCGCTGCCGCGATCTTCGTGGAGGCCCTGCTGAGAGGCCTCTTCTGGAATTCGAGCCTGCGGCTCTGTCGCGGGACTTCGGACTACGGCTGGTCGTCCGGCGTGGTCCTCTCAGCCCAGGCGGCGGGTATCCTGCTCGGCACCGTCGCGCCGGCCTGCCGATGGTTCAACGCGGTCAGATTCAGGAGCACAAACGGCAGGGGATGGAGCTGGAAGGCCGAGTTCCGAGTGGAGGACTACTGGGTCCAGCGGCTGAAGGACTGGAAGGCGGCCCCGCTGCAGTTCCAGACCGGCGGAGGGAAGGGGGGGCGCCGTTGGAGGAGGATCGCCCATCGGCTGAAGGATGCCGTGATGAGTTCGCTGATATGGGTCCAGAAGGGGGTCGTCACGGGGAGCAAGTTGTTGAGGCTCGTCTCTGTGCTGCCGCTGAGCTTGGTAGACAGAGGCGGGTTGTTGAGGAACAGTAGCAGCGTGCGGCCGGAGAATGCGGACCTGAAGGATTATGTGTTGCGCCTCGAAGGGGAGGAAGATCTGGTGCGGCTGATCACACGGTCGGAGAGGAGGGACACGGATACGTGGATTGATAAAGGCAAGCGGAGGAAACCAGCAACCATGGTAGAGCTCATACGGACACATTTCAACTGTAATGAAGGGTTCAGGGAAGTGGGTGCATTCGACAATAAGACAATTCCCTCCCTGCGTTCTGAACCGCCGAACTGCTGGGGGCTGCCGCTGGCGACTCTTGCCGCCGTGGCCGTGGCGCTGCCGGGCATCGATCGAGTGTCGGTTGACTTGCTGCTCCGTGGGGTGGGCGAGGGGCTCCGGTATGTCAGGCTCATTGAAAGGAATTTGGATGGGAAGGGACTGGTGAATATGAGGGAGGCAGCGGATCTCATCTGGGCTGACGTTGAACTCGACGACCGATGGCTCGGACAGGATCTTCACAGTGTGGCCCCTGGTGAACAGAGAAACGGAAGGAATGTGCTTGAGAAAGTACAAGAGATAGCGAAGGAACGCGTTCTGGACTTCTTTCGGGGAAATGACCAGGACCCTGAGGCAAATGTTGAAGAGAATCCACTCGAATGGCCTGAGAAGGTGCTGGCAGCCCATTGTATGGACAGAGTATGCAGAACCATCCTCGCAGACTACGACTGCGAGCATCAAGCAGATGATCAGAGACTGTTTTCCTGGCTGCGAAGGGTGATAGCTAATATACTGGGAGCTTGTCTCACCAACCTGTCAGTTGCTGTTTCCATGGAGTGCATCTGCTGCAAGGTGGAGGTGAGAGAAAAGAGTGTCAGGGAGGCGGCGCATATTCTTGGAGAAGCTGAGGAGGTTCTTACTCTGCTGGGAGATCCCGAAGTTGCCCGTTTTTGGCCTGAAGAAAGACAATACATAGATAACTGGCGGAATGAGGTTGAATCTAGTTCACTAGACTCCTCTCAACATGGTCTCGTCTAGTTCTCCTTCAGATGAGTAGATCTCTGGACTCACTCTAGAAAAGCATATGCTCTCGACAGGATGGTACCATCTCCGCCCATATTTGTACAATTGAAAATTAAAAAAATGTCGCTTCAAATGTAAAAAATATGTACAAAAGTTGGCGGTTCTAAGAACACTCCTAATAAAGGCCGAGTGATCCGATAAAGACTGTCAGTTGTTGGTAGTGAGTGGTTTTCAAGTGAGTTGTGACTTCCAGAGATTGTGATGCGATATGAGTAATCAATATCTGAATTTGAGTTCATCCTGTGAAGTTTGTTCTCAAATCTCTATGCCATGTATGTACAGTATAGAGACCTGAATCATTCACAAGTAATGCTATACATAGAAAGAAAAGAAAAGGAAAGATACCCTTCAAAATATATTATTCTGCCGATTTAGCAGGCGTGGCAAGCCGAAGTTTTGGAATATCTTGATTTCCCCTCCGAGGCCAGCTGTTACCATCACCAGATCTCACACTAACCAGTCTTTAGTGTGATTAAAATTGAACTGTGTTTTTAAGGGTTCTCTGGAAACTGGGCCAATTTAAAGACACCATTTTGTACTCGTAGAAGTATGATTCTATATTTCAAAACTTTTCTTCTCTTTTGTGATTCTATCTTTTTACTTGTGAATTCAAGAGAATATTAAGCTTCGTGAATTGAAAGATTGTTCCAACAAGTCCTTGCAGATTCAATGATCTAAGTTTCTAAGTTCTATCTTTTCTGGACATGGGTTCTTCATCAAAATTTTATTTCTCATGAATTTATGGGCAGAATTTGATCTTCATGTAACTCCAACTATGTTAGTTAACTATAACTGAGAAAACTAGTATACGATGTGTTTATCACATGTTTGATTATGGGTCTGATCAAGTACGAGATCATCTCCTTCATTTAGTCCATTCTTCAAGCTTCCTTGACTTCTAGTTCACTAGAGTTGGATGGTGGACATGCTACATCACAAATTGGCCCGGGGTGGGATGCAGATTTAGAGAGAGAGAGAGAGAGAGAGAGAGAGTACAAACACATGTAATATTCGTCTTTATGGATATAACCTTGTTATATGCAACTAATTGGTATAATAAACTCAAAACTATGATAGTTTCGTGGTGAACTGGTTGAATGAAATACGAATATTTCATTCATAACCCTCTGTTCTTGCATTAGAAGCTGGCTTGATTTCTGAGAAATAAAATCGCGAGTTATTGTCACCCCTTGCCAAACTACCTCGCAGCATTAATTAAATGCTCCCAACATCAAGAGGGAAGGCTTTGTGGATACGCGCCACGACGACGACGATGGAGACCAAGATGGAGAGCATGAACGATGAGCGTAGCGCATCCTCCTGGAGGCCCTTCTGATGGCCCTCCTCGGCCTTCCTGTGGCCCGGGAGGAGGAGCTCGTCCACGATCTTGGCGATCTTCTGGACCAATTCCAGTATCTTGGACTTGCTCAGGTCGAAGACCCAGTTCAACGCTCTCGCCGAAAGATTGCTGAGGATCGTCCCTTCAACCTCGTCAGCCCTCGATCTCCGGGCCTCATCTGCTGCACAAAAATAAAAGTTTCCAGCACAGAGGAGAGAATGAGGTGTGGAGAACCAGCGTTATGCGGTCCGTAAGGGGTGTCAGCAACTGGGGTCTGGTCAGATTTCTCTGCATTCAAGTCTCAGCCCCCCTCCAAACTGGCAAATGAAGTGACTCTCTCTCTCTCTCCCTCTCTCACTCACTCACTCTTGCTCGCTAGCAAGTGCATGCCATTTATAGAATGGGAGGTCCGGAGCTTTTTACTTAGTTTTTTTAAGGGGCTAGGATGCGGATTTGAGATTTTCGGGAGCATTGAATGCATAGAACAGATCTTAGCATGATTAATGAGACGTGATTCTAACAGCGATTGGGCGATATAACGAGGGAATGGTTTATTGGAGCATTCTCTGGTTGAAAAGTAATGGAGCATATGCTATGAATCGTCTGAACTAGTAGCTCTAAAAAACAAAATATTAGCTAGCCTGAGTGTGAACACAGATGGAAAGTAGAAGAACCTGAATAGAAGGCCGCCCTGAGCTCTTGCACTGATTCGTTCTTCATTACGGCATCCCAGACGGCTTTGTCCGTCGCCAATGAAACTACGGTCCTCTGCATTATTTCAAATGATAGAAGTGAATAGATGATTATAGTCGTGTGAGATGATCGGAACCGCAAGAAAAAGGAAGAAAAAGAGAAGCACATCTCGGAGGAAACTTGGAGATATTATCGATTATCGATTTGTGGCCGTAAACATTCTGGAGCAGGTTATCCACCAATTACGGATGATTCCATTATACATGTTGGCAAATAAATAGCCCTCAGATTATCATTTCAGAGAGCATTTGATCTCCACTTCGTTTTAGAAATCGTTAAGAGCTACTGGTATGGATAGAGAAAGAGGCGGTTTGGGTGAAACCAAAGATCTGATACTACCTTAACGGACGGATTTATCTGTAGCAGACGAAACGCATCGTGAACTCTCCTGCGTGCAAGAGACTGGGATCCATTGGCGCTGTAAAGCTGTCTTGCAGGCTCATGAGAAGACGCATCTGGAAGGAACATCCTGCGCGCTCGACAAATCGGAAGACGATGCTGAGTATACGATGACGACTCAGTAGAACACGCTGAGCAGAAGAAGCAGTGGATTGCAGAAGCATAAAGGGGGCCCCTACTGCTGGATGGAGGAGACGGCCTCGGCTGCCTCCTCCCTGGACGGGACTGGACCGAAGATGAAGCGATCGGCTAACTGGTACCTACCGACCTGCTCGGCATCTTCCTTCACGAGGGAGCGGTGCCGCCGGGTACCCGTCTCCGCCACCACGGCGGAGGAAGAATGCGACGAACCTGAGAACTGGAACCGCGCGAATGAAGCGATATTCGCGAGGCCTCCATTGTTGCCGGCGGCTCCAGCAGCCGAGATCACTAGCTGCGCGGCATCCACGGCCGCCCCGAGGCATCCACCAGCAGCCCCTCCGCTTCCCATCTTCCCCTGCTCCTCGTCCTCCTCATCCCTCCGTCCCTCATCCCTATGAGCGAATTTTTAAGGACGTAAACTGGTCATCGTGGACTGGTGCGTCATCTCCGAAAGCTGCTCCCCACTCCGTAGTCGCCTTTCATGAGGGGCTAACTTCAGAGTGAAGCGACCGAGATGAGACCGAGAATCTCCTCATCCTCTTCCTCCGTCACTCCCTCCCTCACCCCCACGTGGTAACTTCTATGGACGTCGACTGTTCATCGTGGATTATGCCGGCCCCAGGAACTGTTAGCGGGCTGGATTTTGATTCGGTTCACGACAGAAAAGCAGCACAGGATTGTAGCACCACAGATAAGTCGGAAGCGTCCAGGAAGGGACTGTCGAATCCAATCATCGACAACGGGGTGGGCGGAGTCAAGGAGCAGCTACTTACTTCCTTGTGGCGCCGCCGAATAGGCACCGCCGCGTGCGGGGAGGGGGGGGAGAAGCCCGGTGGATTCCGATGAGGGTTTGCGCCACCGCCGGCGGCGACCTAATCGACGACCAGTACGCGAAGCCGTTGCCATGGATCGGGCTGTACATCGCTGCCGCCTCGCTGCTCTGCGCGGCGTCGATGGCCTACGACGCCTACAGCGGCTTCCGCCGCCTGAAGCTCTGGGTCCCTTGCAGGCTCTTCTCCCTCAACGCCACCACCCTGACGGTGCTCGGCGTGGCCGCCAAGCTGCCGATGGACCTCAACACTGCCATGCCCCACGCCACCGACCAGCTCACCAAACTCAGCGGCACGGTCCTCCTGTGCACGGCGATGGGCAACTTCATACCGTCTCTGGGCTCCATGAACAAGTCCGAGATCCTCTCCAACGTCCTGGCCCTGGCCATCCTGGTCGTCACCGTCGTCGTCAACATCTGCATCCAGATGGGCACCGGCGTGATCTACGCATTCTTGCCGGAGCACGCCGTCGTGGTAGTCGCCATGATGATCCTCCTCCTCATCTTCGTCTCCTCCGCCGTGTCGGTGCCGACCACCAAGGACCATCTGGAGAAGCTCTACGACCGCAAGTACGAGGAGGTCTCCTTCGACCCGGCGAAGGGTGACGGCCTGGCGGCGCTGAAGATGTGCGTGAAGAAGTACTGGCTGATGGCTCACACCGGCAGCCCGCAGTTCGTTCTGGGGCGGTCTGCAACCTGCACGGCCTCGGGGGCCTTCTGCCTCCTCGCTGCCGCGATCTTCGTGGAGGCCCTGCTGAGAGGCCTCTTCTGGAATTCGAGCCTGCGGCTCTGTCGCGGGACTTCGGACTACGGCTGGTCGTCCGGCGTGGTCCTCTCAGCCCAGGCGGCGGGTATCCTGCTCGGCACCGTCGCGCCGGCCTGCCGATGGTTCAACGCGGTCAGATTCAGGAGCACAAACGGCAGGGGATGGAGCTGGAAGGCCGAGTTCCGAGTGGAGGACTACTGGGTCCAGCGGCTGAAGGACTGGAAGGCGGCCCCGCTTCAGTTCCAGACCGGCGGAGGGAAGGGGGGGCGCCGTTGGAGGAGGATCGCCCATCGGCTGAAGGATGCCGTGATGAGTTCGCTGATATGGGTCCAGAAGGGGGTCGTCACGGGGAGCAAGTTGTTGAGGCTCGTCTCTGTGCTGCCGCTGAGCTTGGTAGACAAAGGCGGGTTGTTGAGGAACAGTAGCAGCCTGCAGCCGGAGAATGCGGACCTGAAGGATTATGTGTTGCGCCTCGAAGGGGAGGAAGATCTGGTGCGGCTGATCACACGGTCGGAGAGGAGGGACACGGATACGTGGATTGATAAAGGCAAGCGGAGGAAACCAGCAACCATGGTAGAGCTCATACGGACACATTTCAACTGTAATGAAGGGTTCAGGGAAGTGGGTGCATTCGACAATAAGACAATTCCCTCCCTGCGTTCTGAACCGCCGAACTGCTGGGGGCTGCCGCTGGCGACTCTTGCCGCCGTGGCCGTGGCGCTGCCGGGCATCGATCGAGTGTCGGTTGACTTGCTGCTCCGTGGGGTGGGCGAGGGGCTCCGGTATGTCAGGCTCATTGAAAGGAATTTGGATGGGAAGGGACTGGTGAATATGAGGGAGGCAGCGGATCTCATCTGGGCTGACGTTGAACTCGACGACCGATGGCTCGGACAGGATCTTCACAGTGTGGCCCCTGGTGAACAGAGAAACGGAAGGAATGTGCTTGAGAAAGTACAAGAGATAGCGAAGGAACGCGTTCTGGACTTCTTTCGGGGGAATGACCAGGACCCTGAGGCAAATGTTGAAGAGAATCCCCTCGAATGGCCTGAGAAGGTGCTGGCAGCCCATTGTATGGACAGAGTATGCAGAACCATCCTCGCAGACTACGACTGCGAGCATCAAGCAGATGATCAGAGACTGTTTTCCTGGCTGCGAAGGGTGATAGCTAATATACTGGGAGCTTGTCTCACCAACCTGTCAGTTGCTGTTTCCATGGAGTGCATCTGCTGCAAGGTGGAGGTGAGAGAAAAGAGTGTCAGGGAGGCGGCGCATATTCTTGGAGAAGCTGAGGAGGTTCTTACTCTGCTGGGAGATCCCGAAGTTGCCCGTTTTTGGCCTGAAGAAAGACAATACATAGATAACTGGCGGAATGAGGTTGAATCTAGTTCACTAGACTCCTCTCAACATGATCTCGTCTAGTTCTCCTTCAGATGAGTAGATCTCTGGACTCACTCTAGAAAAGCATATGCTCTCGACAGGATGATACCATCTCCGCCCATATTTGTACAATTGAAAATTAAAAAAATGTCGCTTCAAATGTAAAAAATATGTACAAAAGTTGGCGGTTCTAAGAACACTCCTAATAAAGGCCGAGTGATCCGATAAAGACTGTCAGTTGTTGGTAGTGAGTGGTTTTCAAGTGAGTTGTGACTTCCAGAGATTGTGATGCGATATGAGTAATCAATATCTGAATTTGAGTTCATCCTGTGAAGTTTGTTCTCAAATCTCTATGCCATGTATGTACAGTATAGAGACCTGAATCATTCACAAGTAATGCTATACATAGAAAGAAAAGAAAAGGAAAGATACCCTTCAAAATATATTATTCTGCCGATTTAGCAGGCGTGGCAAGCCGAAGTTTTGGAATATCTTGATTTCCCCTCCGAGGCCAGCTGTCACCACCACCAGACCCCATGCTGTCGAGGATGGGCCGTTGGTGCTTCTGTTATTGCTCCCGCTGTGCCACCTTAATGATGGCAAGGAAGAGGAAGTGAAAGTATTCAATGCAGAAATGGAGGACAAAGCACCGGACATTAGCCAACTGGAGGTCGAGAAGGATGACGAACTACCGCCACTCAGAGGTCCTGAATGAGATGGATTGGAGAGATCTTCTTCTAAGCAGGGAGGTGTTTGCTCTAAGGAATGTTTCTTGGCAAGAGGAGGGCCAGGACTCATCCTAGAGCTCACTGAGACATCTTCAGCAGCTGTGATAATGGAAGATAGCGGCTGTTGAGAACCAGGGGACCTCAGAGGCAATTGATGGCCGTGCTGCCTCAAACATGATGACAGAAGTGGAGGCTCGATCTTATTGTTACTGCTGGGAGGCCAGGGGATTGCGACAGACACATCCTTACAATGGAAGTGCTCATGGGATCTAGTGGTTATCCAAGTTTTCCCTTTCCCCATGCTGCCTGCACTGCGGGGCTCCTCTCTTTTCCACACATACACATTTGAGTCTTCACTTGCACATATTACATAGTTTCCATCTGCAGTGCACGATGCAGACATCTGACTGCTGGTATTCCGAAATCCTGATGATACACAGGGGGAAATTAGTGGGCATCCTCTCGAATGCGGGAGGGAGTTAAATAACACGATATAAATGTAAATTTCTTCCACCTTTTGAACTAAGCGATAATTCCAATGAAAGTAGAAAGAAAATTCATAGTGGCACCTTCTTAACCAGTGGATTAAAATGGCAAAAAAGAAATGATAACCATGATCTACTACTTAGGATTTAGTGATTTTAAATGGCGAGAGGAAAAAGATTATCCAGACTACAATATGGGCTACCTGCCTTCTAGATCAATGTTAGCTAGTACCTCTGAATTTGTGAGTTAGTTGAATCCCATCGAAGATTCGGATTTGTGAATCAGCAGATGTAACCAACACTTCAGATGGATTTCCCGGCACAAACTGTTCATACGAGAAAAGAATGGCATGTTAAGGCTTTTTAAATTTCCTCTGATAAGAATTAGCCATGCAAAATTTACAAATTAGTTATCAAGAATTAGCCAAATTTTCATTTGCCTATCTTGACAGCGGCCAAGATACTGAATAAATACAGATCGAGTAGAAAATTATCATGACATAAATATGGTTACTACTATGAATATGTATGGGGTGTTACACAAAATTTTCTAGAACAGAAGGTAGTTTCAACACCTGGAATCCGGTAATCTTCTTTGCATGGGATTTCCGTCTCTTGTTTTGGATTTCAGTCTGGGCTCTCTGATGAAGCTTCCCATCTGTATCACAAAACACAACAAAGAAAAGAATGACGACCATCAATAAAATGTAATGTGAAATGGCGGCGTTTCCCCTTTTTATACAAGGAATTGTGAAGGTTGGGTTCGAGATATGATTTCAGGTGTAAGTACGTTGCCAAATGGATGCACATTTAGTTTTGTTTTTAAAAACTAGAAATCAGATTGGATATCCATTGTTTAGCTCGGGTTCGATACTTTAACAGAACATTTAAAATAGATGCTCTAAGCTGGGTTTCAAAATTTAAAATTTCCTCCAATCCAATTAGGTGAAGTTATACCATTTAAAATTTCCAATGAGTGCACTTCATTTTGTTCGTGAGTTGTTTGCAACCACCATTGAACTGAAATGTCTATTAAATGGGATGGATAAAGATCTTTATCGAACATAATCTTAGAATCAAGGAACATGATAGCGATAAAATAGGCTAGTAGTAACAACAAGTATTCTCTTTTTTGTAGCCTTCTTCATGATGAAGAGGTTAATTCAAGTCTGTTTGGGAACAAGGCTGATCAAATTTTACCGAACTTGTATTAGTTGATGAACTGTTGCAAAATAAAAGAAGAAATCCATAAATGTGATTACCATGAATCATGTAGATACACGTCACAATGTGAATATAATAAGGGAATCTGTCTGAGTAGCTAGGCAAGATGGTGTTACCAAGAAAATAGTGTACCTAAATTGTTTGAATATCAAGTGCGTGTAAGCCACAGGATAAATGCTGGTTTCCTAAAGTGGTTGGCCTTTAGTAAAATGACCCTTAGAAACTCAATTTGATGTACACATTGATAGATCAGTTATTACTCGTTACCACCACTACTTCATGTCAGAAATTGGTTGAATTTTTCAGATGAGTACACTTAAAATCCTTGGATTTCATCATCTGCGCTATGCTCAAAATCTGATACTATCTCCATTATCAGGTTTCTAGCAGCCGATTATGGTACCAGCCAATCCATGAGCTAAAACTTCGTCTGTCAGCCTATAGTATATAGACGAGGGGGGGTATATTACCAGATGTGCTGTAAAAACGGCAAGTTCCTTTGTGCGAACCAACAAGGGCACCCTGCAGAAACGAAGCAAGCTTAGGAATATATAAATGCCGATTGTGTTAAGTCCTCCTATACACGCGCTTGTACCTGGCCGTCTGGGGTGTAACATGCAGCAGTAACCATTTCATGCAAATCAGTCCAGTCAACTACTTGACGATCTGGTATGTTCCAAATGCGGACCTTGGCATCAAGGGAACCACTGATGAAGTACCTATCATCTACCGGATTGAACTGAATACAGGTCACTGTGTGACAATCAAATCCATTAAAAAACGTGAGTAGAAATTGAGCAGCAAGTCATAAAATGGAACCACAAAAAATTTACTGACTGAATCCAGTTTTCTAGAGCAAGGCATAAAATCTGAAAGGTGAGACGCGTAAAGTAAGGTATCTCACCGTAATCATTATGTGCAAACATCTTTAGACAAGTTTTGCTTGCCATATCCCACAGTCTTACAGTTTTGTCCATTGATGATGAAAGAAGATACTGTAAAGTGTCAGTGAAAAAGAGCAAGTTATTGAGCTCGGACTGGAAGGGCAAAAAATTGCAATCATCCATACTTCGAGTATCCACATCATATTGCAACATACTGTTGAAGAGTCTACTTGAAGAAAGAATTAATGGAAGCTCACAACGTCATCTTCTGATAAAAAGTTTCCAACACTAACAGCATCTCCAGGGATGTGACACTCAAAGGTGGCTAATATTATGTGTGGTTCCGTATCTAGAAAGCACTTACGGTAAAATAATATGTTGTGCCGCATCTGAAAATAATGACGTAGAGAACATCTGAAAATATACTACCCTAGAGATATCAGCGTCAGAGATCCTTGTTGCTCGGTAGCAAATGATAGAATCAGCTGAATAAAAAAAGGGCAAGCAGAATTTTCTTGGACTTCAGGGGTAAATATTATTTCTAAACATGTTAATGAAACACGATAAAAAATAATCGGTCAGAATCTGCAGGATCAGGAGCAGGAGAAAGTCATTTCTCCAAGGAGTTGTTTCCTATCCACCACACTTTCTCAGGATAAACGTGGGAACGCAAAACATAGGAAATTGTACAGGACTACAGAACACAATAATATATAAAATAAAATTTGAGGACCAAAATGTACCACCGTACCTGAGATTTAGACCAAGAGAGATCCAGGACGTCGTCCAAGTGTCCATGGAAGGAGCAGATTGGCTTTTGAGACAGAGAGAAAACGGTTCCAGGGACAACATAATCTGGAATGGAACTTCTCTTCCTGTGTGACGAGATCTTAGTGCTCAACCTCTGTGCTTCTCGGACGTCCAGAAGATTAGACTGATCCGGAGAACTCATGCGGGTAGATTGATCAAGAGAGTAACCAGACGGAGGGGCACTTTTCGCCTCATCCTGTATTCTCCGGGATGAAGAGGCGTGATCATCGCACTCGATCACTTGCCAAACATGGATGACCCGGTCCTCACCCGCGCTAGCCAGCAGTCGGGAATCGAGGCTGAATTTGATGGTCCATATGGAACCCTGATGCGCACGAATTTCCTGACATAAGTAAAGTCCGGTGAGCTCCTTGTAGGGCTTCCTGCTCTGCCGGACCTTCATCCACTCCGACGAAGAGGAATCAACAGTCGACGACGAGGCGCACCGACCAGAGGACCCGATCTCTCTCTCCTTCTCCAGCATGAGCGCAGTCACCGAGCTGGCCACCCCCCTTATGTTCTTGAACCATCCAATGCCTTTCTTCTTGCCACTGGACTTCACATTCCGACGCCCATGCGTAAGACTGCTCATCACGGTAGCAGAGCCAGATCCCATAGACGCGATGTTCGCTCTGCGCATTAGCTCCCTCACAATTGGGGAGTAGCCAAGAGTCGTCTCGAACTCCTCGATGGTGAGGCGCATCCCCGTCTGAGGATCACTGAGCCGGTTCCACGTCCCGTCCTCTAAGAGCTCGTCGATCACAAACTCTTTCCCCGTGTCCAGGTTCTTGATGGTGTAGAGCCTTGGTCGGCTGTTGTCCCCGATATCTCTGCTGTTCGAAATCTGGAGATCGCGTTCCCCGCTGATTCTCCACACGGAGATGATCCTCCCGTCGCATTCGTCCTCTTCAGAAGCGGGAGGTGAGAAGGAAAAGGACGGAGGCGTCGACACTGAGCGGACCAGCGAGCAAGAAGGCAAAGGTGAACCGATCAGATGTGAAAACCTCCAGATAGTCGCCCTTCCCGCCGCCTCCCCCACGTCAGACTTTGAACGGACGATGGTAGATCGAGAAGACATGTTCGAAGCCGAAGCAGGAGTGGCATCGACGGAGGAGACAGGAGGCTGCAAGAGGCCGAGAGGTCCGGACTCGTCGACAGCGCCGCGCCGCTTTCCTCTTCCTTCTCTCGCCGATCCGAAATCTCTCCAGCTGGCGAGTCCCATCCCCTGAAGGAGACGGCGGCGGCGCTCTTGGACAGACAGAGGCTCGCCCATCCATATCCCATAGTCCTCCTCACCAGGGGTTCCATCGATGGAGGACGAAGGCGACGCAATTGGAGACGAGGCGAACGAGTAATGCCGGAGGAACTCCGCCGGAGGGCCGACCGCAGAGGCGAACGAAGTGCGAGCGTCGTCGATATCTGTATCAGAACTGGAAGATCCCAATCCCCCGATGTCGAAGGAAACAGAGGACGAGATCCGACCCAACGACTCGAAGAAGCAATCCTCCTCGCCTTCCCCGTCCTCCTCGGCCGCCGCCACCTCCGCCATCGACGTCCCCATGGCCGAAGCCTCCCACCGCCCCGCTCCTCCTCCTCTCCCCCTCCACCAGCTCCCTTCCCCGATATCTCCATTCCCATTCTCCTGGTCCTCCTTATTCGCCGGAGGGAACGCCGGGCAGGGGAGAGGCGGCGGGGGGTGCCGCATACAAGTCGGAAACTCAAACATCGGAGATGGAGGGAGAAGGAGAAGGGAGGCTGCCATTCACCTTTCGGTGAGCTTACCGCTGGAGAACTAATGGTCATCGTTCTTCCTTTGACAGTGGAATAATACTCAGCTGACGTGTACGCCTTGCCTGTCCAACGTCCGGGGTTTTGACTATCTCCTAGCGCGGCTGTTCCTCACCAGTGAGCTTACCGATCGGAGGTGGCGAGTGGTCAACATTATTACTTGACAATAGACACAATACTCAGCTGACGTGTACATCTTACGTGTCCAGCATTGGGGGGTGGCCAAGTTGACCGTCTTCTACCTAGGATGAGGGCCAGTTTCTGTACCAGCCGGCCCAGGCGGAGACGAGGCCGCTGATGCCGAGCGTGACGGCGTGGTTGCAAAAGGGGTTGGGTTCGATGTCCGCCAGAGCGATGATCAGGTCGGCCAGATTGGCGGCGATAGCCATGAGCCGCATCACCCTATCTACCCGGATCTTCCTCCTCTCCTCCTCCGCCGCCGCCGGCCCCGCGGCGTCCTCGCCGGTCTCCCCCGGGCGGCGCCGCCGCTGCTCCGCCAGCCCCTGCCGGATGAGGATGAGGTCGGAGAGGATGAAGAAGACATAGCCCACCGACTCCCCGAAGGCGGAGATGTAGCTCATCCGCCGCGCCAGTGCCGGGTCGATCACGCCCACCCGCGACAGCCACAAGAAGTGGTCGAAGAAGAAGTAGACCATCTCGCCGGCGTTGGCGAAGACGGCGAGGGACCGGATCAGCGTGGTGGCGCCGGGGCTCCTCCGGAGGGCGTTGAAGCCAGTGAGGAACCGCCCCGAGCGGAAGGCCTTGCGGCTGAGCCCAGAGGCCACCTCCCACTGCTTGGCGCGCCGAGCGACCTCCGGGTGTGCGGCTTCGGCGTGCCAGTTCACCAGCTTCGACACGTACTGGAAGGTCTTCACGAGCTTGTCGATACCATCCCTCTTCGCTAGGAAGACGACCAGCTTGTCCACCGTGTCCGCCGCCATGGGGCTGCGAGCTCTGCGCCTCCGACCGGGGCCTGCCGGCAGCAGGAGGATGTCTCTTCGGAACCGGTGGTCGTCCTGGGATTCGGATAATTCAAGAACAGGGAAAATGGTGGCGGGGGGGATTGCTGCTTCATATATATTCCCATGGTTCAGAAATTCTCCACCGGACTTCATGGGGACCCACACATCTACGGCCGGAAATCGTTCAGCTCATATATTCCCCGGGTAGGATAAAATCGATAAATAATATTTGTTCGAATTATCAGGATCCATATCCCCCAACGCAAGAAAAACAGGAAATACCCAGATAAATATAAAAATCATAGGCCGAGAAAATTGCACCGCCCCCAGGTTTACACTGTTCTACAATAATGTGGGCCCATATAATTTGATGCTGAACGCGGTAAAGATCGAAGCTTTCATCCTCTATCATCTTCTTCCCATCTGGGATTAGAGAATGGGAGGAAAACAATGCAAGATGTCTGAGAATTCCAGAGCTAGATGGCGTCTGAGATGAGAGTTCAGCGAATGACCAGATCTGGGCACTCATTAAATAGGAGCAAAAATAAAAAACTGTCATTATTACTGATAAAGAAGTGATTTTCACGAAAAATAAAAAATATTTTCACCCCCGTTGTGAGATAAAATAATTTACAAAAGAAAGATGGCTGCAAAGATTGAGCCACGCCATGGAATAGTGGTCCCAAGCAGCACTTCCCTGAGCAACTTAGAACACCTGAGAATGTATTCCCGAGTGGGTTTTGGTTCCTTCTCTCCTTGGCTGAGATATCTAATATATGCCTACAAAACCTTGTGTATCCTCGCTCTTCTCCCTTCTCCGAGATGGCTTTCCAGATTCCAAGAGTCCTGCGACAGCTCTGTTTCTCATTAACGTTTCAGGTCTTCAGCAGGATTCTAGGAGAAAATTTTAGAAAGCCAACAGCTTCCTTCCCACGCGGAGCTCCCCTCAAATTCTTACGTTCCAGGCCGAATGCTCACAGCATCTAAAGTAAGTACGCAAGTGCTGCGAGGAAACATTGAGAGAGATCAGAGTTAGCTAGCATAAAAGGCCAGGAGCAGTTGCAATGTCGTTTTTGTATACAGACACCAAGAACAGGGATATCTTGAGATGGGAGATCCAAGTAGTCATGCACTACTTGGTCATAACCGGAGAACCATCAGCAATGAAGATTACAACGAGGAAGAGAACCCACCTGCACAACGTGGGTATTTCTTCGAAATCACCGATTGATTTCCTCCGGTGATAAGCTCAGTGCCACAGCCTAGTGTAAAAAGACCCCAATTGAAACATTCACCGATAGAGTATTCTCTATGATACCAGCACAGGGTGCAGTGAAACGCAACCGAAGATACCAGGCAGGCAGGCAGGTAGGCCACCCTGAAATCCATCGCCAGTACATGGGTCACGAACAGATGATCAGTAGCCAAACCCTTGACCAGCTTGGATCTACGTTTGACCATCTTTGGCAGTAGTAGCATCTGTATCAGGAAGCAAGCCCCTCATTTTCATCTCATCTTTCAGATTAAGCACTTCTTCCATGTTCCCCTGCTCACTGTACTTGCCTATCAGGTAATTATAGACACCCGCGTCCGGGCAAACACCATTCCCAACCATCTCAGACAGCATGTTCTTAGCTTGCTGCAGCTGACCACTGTTACACAGCCCACATATAAATGAAGTGTAAGCATGCAAGTCTAGGTCAATACCCTGTTCTTCCATTCTGCTCCTAAGAGCAAAAGCCTCCTGAAGATTTCCCATCTTCATGTTCCCATCTATCAGAGACGTGTAAGCAACTTTGTCTGGAGGCATACCCTCCTCCACCATCTGCTCAAAAAGCTTGTCGGCTTCCCCCAAGCAGCTGATCTTGCAGAGGCCATCAATGAGGGCAGTGTAGGACAAAACATTCGGTTGGAGTCCCATGTCTCTCATCTTTTCAAAATGGTAGGTTGCTTCGGTGACTGACCCTTCTTTACATAACCCATCAACCAGGGCACAGTAGGTCACCACAGAAGGAGACAAGCCCGAGTCTAAAATCTTGTGATGTAGACCGAGAGCATCAGAAGCTTTCCTTGCCTTAAAATAGGCATCCATAAGGGTTGTATAAATAACATGATTGGGCTTAAAGCCATGATCCTCCATCTCTCTCAATAAATCCTGAGCTTCAGAGAGCTTACCCACATTGCAGAGACCCCAAACAACAGTTCCGTATAGTGATATGTCGGGCTTAATACCTTTTTCCTTCATCCTGTCAAATAGATCCACCCCTCTCTCCGAATTTTTGTTCATGAAGTGACCATGAATCAAGGCTGTGCACATTAGCTGGTTGACAGCTACACCAGACTTCTCCACCGCCGTGAAAACCTCCTCTGCTTCCTCCACCTTGCCCTCTTTACAGAGACCATCCACCAGAGCTGTGACGGTGACAACATTAAGCTCCACTCCCTCATGCACCATTTGAGCAACCAACAGCAGTGCTTCCTCGAGGTTTCCCGCCTTGCAGTGGCCATCAATGAGAGCAGTAAATGTGAACTCGTTCGGTCTGAGACCCCTCCTCCTCATGTCCACAAAGAACTTGATCGCCTCCTTCATCATCCCTTCTTTACAGAGGCCGTCGATCAGAGTGGTGTAGGTTACGACATTGGGTTCCACCTCACTTTTTTTCATCTCACTGAGATAACCGAATGCCTTTGGAATCTGTCTATATATACAGAAGCAGTTGATGATGGCATTGAAGGTTATCACATCCGGATGATAACCAGCCCCCTTCATCTCCAGAAACAGCCGCTCAACCTCCTCCAATTCCCCGAGCTTCCCATGGCCATCGATGAGGGAATTGTAGGTGATGACGTCTGGAGAGCAGCCCAACTCCTTCATCCGGAGAAACAGACACTGGGCACTCTTCAGATCTCCATCCTTGCACAAGAGATCGATCATTATGTTGTAAGTAAAAACCGTTGGCGTCATATTTGAGCTGAGCATATCATCGAACAGTTTCCGCGACAATGCCCCCTTCCCCGATCTGGCCAGCCTCTGAAGGAGATTGTTGCAGGACCTCATCTTGGGCAGGATTCTGAACGTCCTCATCCTATGAAAACAGTCGCTGGCTTCTTCTAGGCGCCCCAAGTCCGTCAAAACTCCAAAGAGCGCGTCGAATACACCGTTCCCCTGACTGTTACACATACCGGAGGTCGCTCTGAGCATGACGACCACATTTTCTGATTCAGGCAACCACTGCTTCGACGATACTAGTTCTTTAAGGATCAGCCCAGCCTGAAAGTACATCCTACCATTGAAGAGGACGTGAGCGGTAATGCAGTACGACTCCGTGGTGTGGCGGAAGCCCTTTTGCTTGCCTGCCCACACAAAGAACTTAAAAGCCGATCGAGGGTTCTCTTTCAGGCTAACCAGTATGCTGGAGATCCTAACAGGGGCTAAGGACGAAGCAAAGAGTGAGGCGATCCTCGGGTCTTCCCACCGATCCTGCACGACGAGCTTGGGAATGGCCTCGAGGTCGGAATCATCCAGGTGGCCCTGGGACCTGGAGGGCGCAGAAAATGGCGCCTGGCCGGGGCAGAGGAGACGGGAGAAGCAGACAAGAAGCGCGCAGTTGAGGTTCCGTCCGGAGAAGAACGATGCGGGGCTGATTCCAGTGCGAAGACCGCCGGCGAGAACCAGCATCTTCCTACCACAACACGACTGGGGCCATCCTCTGCTGCTTCAGGTCACGGTTCGAAATTCCCCATCGTCTTCCACTACAGGGCTTGTTGCTCAGGGGTTTTCTAGGGTTTAGGCGAAGGGATCCTTCGTCCCTCGGCCTCCCCCACATCCATGCTTCAGCCATTTTTCTACCCTTTTCTCTCCTGAAAAAAACACAGTTTTAGTATTTTCTCTGCAAGCTCCTCTCCGGGACACGTGGATTTAATCCGATATTTCATTGGCTGTAGAAAAGCAATTGGGCCGCCAACGGTCGGCCCAAGTCTCTCTCTCTCTCTCTCTTTCCTGGGCTGAGACGATGCCAACAGCGAAAGCGTCTAGAGAGAGAGGTGGCCAAGGATTTTTGCCAGACTGGTACCTGATCGGTGGCGTGGCGCAGGGAGGAGCCACGTAGTAGGGCGGCGAGGAGGGCAGAAGCTAGTGGTCGCCAAGAAAAATCCTCTTTTTCCCCTTCACTCCCTTCCATTGGACGCCCCGTCGATCCCGCTTCCCTCCCATCCTTTAAATCCTCCCCGGCCTCTCCGCCAGTACGTGGCCAAACTTGGGCTTCTGCTGCGGGAGTAGCTGAAGACGAGACGCGGAGCGGAGGAGTGACTGCGGCACAGAGGAGGGGGTCGGTGGGCGCTCTTCCCTTCGTCGAGGTGAGGGCGGGCAAATCGAAAGCCTGTTTCCTTCTTTTTCGATTCTAATTCTTGTTCTTTGGTTTGCCGGTGGATGTTATTTCGTTTGCTGCTGTTTTTGTTTCCTGTGCGTATTCATCCCCGACGTAGCAGCCTCTTTGCTCCTGCTTGGGATATCTATCATCTGCCTGGCGAGTCTCCGCTTGCCCGGCTCTGTTCTTCTATTCTGCTGTGTATGCTGCTGGTGGAGGGGGGGGGGGAGGGGTGGGGTGGAGGTGGACTTAAAATGCATATAATGGATGGGCTGTTGGGTCCCCGACTGCTTCACTATAGGATCTGAGTGTTAATTTTCCGTCTGTTCCTTTGAATCTAACCTTTTAAATCGTCCAGAGATACGAGGGACCGCTGTGCCAATCGTATGCAATCGTATGCAAGGCAGGTCGTTTATGAGGTTAGATTGGAAAGAGGAAATGGAGATCAAAGCTACGTGCTTATTCATGTGTACGATGCTTGTTTCTCGCAGATTATTTGTTTTGTCCTTTCGGGGATGTTATGGTATCTTAGAAAATGAAGTGAAATCACATTATTTGGCGAAGTTTTGTTCTGAAAAGGGCAATAGCCGTTGACTTTTGAAACATTCTTCTTTCCTAGCTATCACGGGAAAAAATTCTGCTTAAGAAAGTAACATATATCCTAATTTTCTAGGCTGAAATTCCTAAACCGTGCTGTTTTCTTGGGATTTTGAGCTGTGATGAGCTTGATATTGCCAGACTTACTCTTGAATGACAAAACCTCATGTGGCTTTGGAAATATTATCTCGTTTCCATCATGGGAAATTATTTTTTCCTAGCTCACCATTTGGTAAACTTATCATTATGCCTTATAAAAATGTTTGAGATTTCTGATGTTCTTGTTTCCCCACGGTTCTAAACTGGAGCTCAAGTTTGTTGGATTATTTTTTACTGTTAAAAAATTTTCGTTGACTTAGTCTTCATTTTTAAGAATTTCATAGGCGAAGAAAACTTTCTTCTTCTCTGTGAATTATAATATATTTGTCTCATCCTTCATCGATATTACCGAAATTTTTAAACTTTTGGGAAGTGTTAGCAATCTATGTCATTATCAATATATTTTTTTAATCTCTGTTGTTATATTTCAGAGATGGCAACTTCTTCTGCATCGCTCGGTGCAAATGGACTATCCAGATGCAGCAACAAGCAACACCTGAACAAAGAAATCTATGGCAGACAAGTCACTCTGCCTGGTCTTTCTACAATGAGTGTTCTATCGAAGCCTGTCTCTGTAACAGCATCTTTGGACCAGAAGGGACACGAAGGAAGAAGAGGGTTTCTAAAATTTCTTCTAGGAAATGCCGGGCTGAGTTTACCTGCTCTAGTGGCACAAAGCGCTTCCGCTGATGATCAAGGTCCATCATCCTCAAGAATGTCATATTCCAGATTTCTGGAGTATTTGGACAAGGACAGAGTGACGAGGGTGGATCTGTATGAAAATGGAACTATAGCAATTGTGGAAGCCATTTCTCCAGAGCTTGGTAATCGCCTGCAACGAGTGAGGGTGCAGCTTCCAGGCCTTAGCCAGGAGATCCTCAAGAAGTTCAGAGAGAAGAACGTTGATTTTGCAGCGCATAATGCCCAGGAGGACTCTGGCTCTCTTCTGTTCAATCTGATTGGGAACTTAGCTTTCCCTTTACTCCTCATTGGGGGTTTATTCCTCCTCTCCAGAAGGTCATCCGGTGGGGCTGGTGGACCTGGAGGCCCTGGCTTCCCGTTGACTTTTGGCCAATCCAAGGCCAAGTTCCAGATGGAACCCAATACTGGTGTCACCTTTGATGATGTCGCCGGCGTTGACGAAGCTAAGCAGGATTTCATGGAGGTGGTAGAGTTCCTGAAGAAGCCTGAAAGGTTCACTGCCGTCGGCGCCCGCATCCCCAAAGGGGTACTTCTTGTTGGCCCCCCTGGAACAGGGAAAACATTGCTGGCCAAGGCAATTGCCGGTGAAGCGGGCGTGCCATTTTTCTCCATCTCAGGGTCTGAATTCGTAGAAATGTTCGTCGGGGTCGGCGCCTCGCGGGTTCGTGACCTCTTCAAGAAGGCTAAGGAGAATGCTCCCTGCATCGTCTTTGTCGACGAGATCGATGCTGTCGGGAGACAGAGAGGAACTGGAATCGGTGGAGGAAACGATGAAAGGGAGCAGACCCTTAACCAGCTCTTGACGGAGATGGATGGCTTTGAAGGCAACACAGGAATCATCGTGGTTGCCGCCACAAACCGCGCGGACATTCTCGATTCTGCCTTGCTGAGACCCGGGCGATTCGACCGGCAGGTCAGCTTCAATTCTCCTGAGTTCCTGTGCCGAAATGCGGCGATCGGCGATCAAATATAACCCATTAAATCATTTCTTACGATTTCTGTGCCGACATGCTGCGCAGGTGTCTGTCGATGTTCCAGACGTTCGTGGGAGGACGGAGATACTGAAGGTGCATGCCAGTAATAAGAAGTTCGACGGGGACATCTCCCTTGAAGTGATCGCCATGAGGACCCCCGGCTTCAGCGGCGCCGATCTCGCAAACCTCTTGAATGAGGCGGCGATTTTGGCAGGTCGGCGTGGGAGAACTGCCATCTCATCCAAGGAGATTGACGATTCCATTGACAGGATTGTAGCTGGAATGGAAGGAACCGTGATGACCGACGGCAGGAGCAAGAGCCTCGTGGCATACCATGAAGTCGGCCATGCGATCTGTGGGTAGGTCATCAAACTAGACATTTTTTTTCTCCTTGTCGAATGATGTTCAAATCAGCATCTAGACGTTGACCTGCTTTGCTGCAGCACTTTGACCCCAGGGCATGACGCCGTCCAGAAAGTCACCCTTGTCCCACGCGGCCAGGCGCGGGGGCTGACTTGGTTCATCCCTTCGGAGGACCCGACGCTGATCTCGAAGCAGCAGCTGTTCGCCAGGATTGTGGGTGGGCTTGGCGGCAGAGCGGCTGAAGAGATCATCTTTGGGGAGTCAGAGGTGACCACGGGCGCTGCCGGTGACCTGCAGCAGATCACCGGCTTGGCCAGACAGGTGATTAGATCCTCCTTTTCTTACTTGCTCTCCATGCAAAAATGTTCTCCGTCGTCTTATTTTTCTTTCTGTTTTGGGTTTGGGTTGGTCATAGATGGTGACGACCTTCGGGATGTCGGACATCGGGCCATGGTCCCTGGTCGAGCCATCGGCTCAGAGCGGAGACGTGATCATGAGAATGATGGCCCGCAACTCCATGTCGGAGAAGCTGGCCGAGGACATCGACGCTGCCGTGAAGAGGATATCAGACAGCGCCTACGAGATCGCCCTGCAGCACATCAGGAGCAACCGCGAGGCCATCGACAAGATCGTGGAGGTGCTCATCGAGAAGGAGACCTTGTCAGGGGATGAGTTCAGGGCGATCCTGTCGGAGTTCGTGGAGATCCCCGTGGAGAACCGGGTCCCTTCGTCCCCCCAGGCCGCTGTACCTGTATAATTCTTCTCCGTTCCATGTAGATGATGCCGGGAGTAGCCCCACAGGATGTAGATCTGTTGATATCACACACAATTGGCCAGATCTTAGCAACCTCAGTGTACAAGATTCTTATGATCCTTGTCGCCAGTCATGTTCCATTATACCCAACAAAGTAACTGGCTTTTTGATGAGGATAAATCGGTCTAAGTTGCATCAATAAAGGGTAATTTCCTTTTCAAAATTGTTTCATGAGAAGAACCCTAAGTAGAGAAGGAGAAAAGCCCTTTCTTCAGCTGATATTTCATCTGTTTATTTCCATTAATGGGTAAGAAAGAGGACTCAAAATCTGACTAGCGACGGGCAAAAATTGAGGTCTTCTCCAACAGGCTGTACATGAAGGCAATGTTTCTACCTTGGACTCGGGATCTCCTGCAGGCTGATGACAGAAGGTGAGGTTTCGGCACCTCCAGGGCATGCATGGCTATGCGTGCAGAAAACCTGAGGTACCCAACTCTCCATCTATGCGGATTCAAAGCCTGCGTCCCTCCTCTGGGATCAGGACTTCCTCAAGGTCATCGGACAGTGCCTGTTTAGAAAGTCAGACCAGGTTATTCGAGTGAGGTAAGATTCTGGAGAAGAAAGGAGTTTAGTACCTGGTGTTCCTGGCCATTGAATGTATACTCCAAGAAAAGCTGCTTTGGTTCTCCGGGGCAGGGATCGCAGAAGCCCATGATTCCTGATTTCTTTATCCCCTTGTGAAGCTGCGCCATTTAGCAAATCGGCATGCGGTCAAAGGGTAAAGCAGATTCTTAGCACTGAAGTAAATCATAGGTGCAGTCGAACAGGAAGGAAAAGAGAAAGGGGAAGTGGTTAATCAAGGCATTCAAAAGATTTTCAGGTCTCAATCCGCGGCAAGATTTGTTTAATGCATTTTCGCGCCGTTGAAGAAAGTGAGAGGCAAAGGAAAACTTGGTCTTTCTCAGAGCATTTAGCATCTTGGATTCATACAACATTCATCTTTGCCTTAGCTTGGTGGGCGGTTGAAGGGAAAAAAAGGGAAAAAAAGAGAGCAATGATGTATGTAACCTGAAGAGTCATACACATCGAGTTTAAATAATAGAGAGAAATGTGCAAGATCGTATGTTTATGGCCCCTGACATATATAGTATACTATATAGATATACGCATTATATATATATATATATATATCGATGTTTAATGATGGATACGAAATGCCAGAGTTTGAAACAGCGAATGGTATGCCATTAATACGAATATAGTTCTATGATGTTTTAGCATACGAATATTAAAAAATTGAAGAGCATTTGAGGCATAGTAACTCCCAACCCATTGAAATAAATCAGATGAGATCAGATGCATAAACTGACCTTTAGCTGTCCTGAGTCGTTCACCAGGAAGTTCAAGGGGATGGTCACATCTAGGACTTCTGAAGCAATGTCATTCGCCACCCTGATTTCAGCCGCTCTTTTGAAAGCTTTAGAGCTTCCATATAGTGCTTTAATGATAACCAATCCTCCTGCTTCCACCTGCCTGTTTCTTTTCCTATTGGAAACATTTTGCAACAATTTCTGTGCTTTTTCAGCTGCTTCCCTTGCTTCTCTTACCTGCATTGACATGAAATATTTGACAAAGATGGAGGGTAATGACGAAGAAATACTTTTCTTAGAGGATAAGATAATCATAGCTAAGGGATAAAAGCTGTGTCAGTACTTTCTAGTTGAAAAGGACTCAGTGGATGCAATGAACTTGTATCTAATAATTCCGTCTACATCACTTCAAATAAGACATTCACTAAAACCATGCTACCTGTCCATTAAACGTTGACAATCACTTCGACCTCCCTCAAACTCAACTCGTCTGACAGAAATCATGGTTCAACAACAAATAAACTAGCATGCATGCCTTGCCAAGAAAAAGATTAATACAATAGATTCTGGTTTAACTTTAACTTTTCTATAGTTCCTTTAATCTTCGACTTCGAAGTTGGGTACCTCTGTATACCCGCTGTACTCTGTAATTGACTTGACTTATAATGCACACATAGTTTTGTGAACTACATCTAAAGAGAACATAATTCGAATAAGTTGTTCTCTGGCCAATTGCATGCTTGAAGAATGAAAAAAAAGTCAACATAAGGTGAAATCGGAGATTTCTCAGAGTTCAAGTAAGAACACACTGTAACTAATAATGAGTGGGATCAATACATGATTCGAAGTACTGCACACGTCTTACAAGAAGTTTTCTACCGTCTATGTAAATTTTCCGAATGCGGAGAAAGTACCGGACAGCTAAGGCTTGAACACGCACAGATTTGCACAAATTAAAGAGAACTATCTTCTCGACAAGGAATGGCTGAATATATTCATGAAAACAGCGCCAACAGCATCAAGAAAAAAAAAATGCAAAAAGTAAGGTTTCTCACCCATCCAAAAATAACAGACTCAGATGTTTCAGATTCTGAATTGCACAGTACTGACAGGATGACTTGGGCGACAATCAAAAACTTGGGACGGGAGAAAAAACATGCTAAAAAGGTACTAGAACTTCAAGTCTATCATTCCAAAATCATGTATAGCTTAATAACTGCAGGTAGTTATGTAAATCTTAAGGAACAAATGTCGGGCATTTACATGAAAGAATCTTAGTTTCTACCTGAGTTGCAGACTTCTCCTTATTCTCCAGAGATTTCTGTTTCTCTTTCCTTAGATAGTAAGGCTTAGCAACAAATTTCTGAAATCCCATTTCCAAGAAATCAAACATCAAAATTAGTAGGAAAGCATTCGTTGATGAAGTTGCACCATTAAAAAATACGAATAATATACAAGAGGGGTAACATGCAGAGCACTGGCTACAAAAAAAAAAATGACAGGAACAAAGTAAGTCTGTTTTACCCTTTCTTCATTCTTATTCTCACTGTCCTTTCTTTCCCTCGTCAACCTCGGCTTTCTATGGTGACCCATGAGTGCGGCTATTTCAACCTTCCTCCAATGGAAATGCTCAGGTTAAAATCCACTCACACAAGCAAGATCGCATCAGATCAGCCCAAAAAAACGGTGAGTTGCGTGACCTGGTTTCTTTTCAAAACTTAGGGGGATCGGATACTATTCAAATAACTTGGGTTAGCTAGAGACGTTCCTAGTCCGGATCATCAGGATTTCTATCATAACCAGTTCAGCCTTCAGATATTTTTGTAGATAACTAATGCCAAATTTCTCCCGAAGTTATTTCATATGGGCTGAATCACCATTGCAGAAAGAAGAAAAAAGAAAAGGTTAAGTGAAGCTAAGAAGCCAAATAGGAGGATCTTGCATCAGAATTTCGGAAGTCTGCACGGCCCTGTTAAAGTTTGTCTTGAGTAAAAACAGTAATGAAACATATTCCCTTTATTGGGCAAATGACTAAACTAGCCCCTTGTGTAACAGACTCAAAACACTGACCCTTCAGGTTGTTGTCGGACGCACTGAACAGTCTATAACAGATATAAACTCAGTAATGGCAATCATTTGTATAAAAATATTGGCAACCTCATCTTTTGGACATGAGTCTCCAGAATCTAACCTCTGGCAAAGTCACAATCGATTTCTGTGCGTGGTCTTCTCATCCTGAACTTCTAAAGAATCTAACCTCTGGCAAAGTCACAAATTCACAACTGTTTGCAAGCTAACCTTCTAAAGTCCGTGCAGCCCTCTCAAAGTTTATATGTAGGACAAAAAAACAGAAAATGACTATTATACCCTTATTGGATAAAAAACAGACCGCCCATATTAGGTAAAAGGCTCAAATACCCCCTAAGAGCAACCATTTTCGTGACCTATCAAGGATGTTTACTTTTTCTTTTGAGAGTGAAAAAGCAGGCAAGGATCTTTAGTTTGAAGAAAAAGGTCTTATTATTATAGATGTCTTGAACATCTAGCACCACCTTCACCATCTTGTTGTAGACAATACCTGATTCACAAAGACTTTTGGAAACCACGTGAAAGGCATATTCTACATTCCTTTCTTTCTTTGTTGATATTCAACGAATATGTGGAACTAAACAATAGAAAAAATACCATGCATGATCCGCACATTGCCAAATCAGATACTTATTGAACTTTATGAATACCAAAAATAAATGGACTTTAGCCTTGCAACCTTATTGAACTTTATGTTCCTCACACAGTCCAGAATTCTTGCAGTGCATTATTGTCTCAACTAAGTCAAATCAGCTACAATTACTGAAACAAATAATCAATTGAGACAAAGACTCCACCCTAGCCTGAAGGTATATCCCCTATGCTTTAACCGCAGCAGAGAAACAATGGAATAATAGGTTTCAAACACAGAACAAAAGTTAACTAAAATAGAATCCAGATATCAAGAGAGGAGGATTGAAAAATTCATACTGGTATAAGCTAAAAGTCGTTAAAGAAAAACTGCATGTGCAATAATCCAAACTATGTCCATCAAGAATAGTACAACAATGAAAACCATAAAACAAATTAGCAAAAAAGAAACCTTGAGCAGAAAATAAAGTGATGAAGGCGTCATCAATGCACCCATTGCGATTAAGATGTTTAGCTCTCTGGAAAGTAAAACCTGCAAATGCCATCTGTGGTCAGTGAAATTTCATTGGAAAGGCATACGATTACGTTCTAAGAGAGATGAACATGGGATGATATCGAGCCTAAAGAAAAACAAGGCAGGTAAGGACTGAGGTTGCTGGGAACCACAGCCTTGGCACTATTTCTTTCAAAAATAGAATGCATGAAATGCAAATCATAAATTAAATGAACAGCATAATCTATCCATTAAGCTCAATAAATGTACACCCGTATGCCTGGGATATTCTAAGATTTTCTGCTAATAAAAATATAAGAAAATGAGAAATATGTGGAGACTGAAAAAATAACAACATAAGAGAATGTGGAGAGAAGAATAGTGATAGAGCAATAAGATTGACCATACAGGAATGACTAGCTTTTGGCCCCCACGTAGCAGCTCAAACCTCCAAGAAATACCCTACAAGAATATATTACAGTAAAACACAAAACATGACAGAATAAAGGTCTCAAAATGCAGCTAATACAATTAAAGAGACCTATTTTTTCAATAGAATAGTACAGGAGTCCAGCCAAATAGATTACAGCAAAAGAAACACCTGATGAAGAATCATGACAGCTGCAGTACCACGACATGAATGATGTACGCCGTGGAAAACAGTATAAACAAGCTCTGACTTCCTAAGTGATTCTCCTAAGTCCATGACTTCCTAAGTGATAAACAATCTACAAAGTAAGTGCCAATATTTCTAGGTGATAGCCTCATCTTTTAGCATTGAAGAGCTTAAGAAATATAGAGCCATTGGCCAGTACAGTTAAGGTCATTTGGACTACCAAGCAGAAGGCTGAACAATGAACATCGCTGACAAGCAAACAAATAAGGATGGACAAATTGACGTCAATATTAGATTTCAGGTAACTTAAAATGGACTGTTGACAACAAAGATTTAATTCAAACGAACCTAGCGTGCAGCTGGGTTGTTATAGAACTTGTTTTGAGAACGGAAATGGGGGGAAATGAATAAATAAAAATTCAAGGTCGATAATTGTAATGCACCGGTAGAGTGAGTGAACTCTGCAGATAGCTATTATCAATACCTCTCACTTGCATTTCCAATTCCACAATTAAACCTTTTTTTAAAGAAAATCATAAGAATTATACAAAAGTAAAAAGGTCAATACACAACTTGATTTCGTATAAAAGTAAGGCAATCATCAAAGCATAATTTCAACAGAAAATTTTTAAACATTAATATAGCACACATTGAGAATTTGCAAGATGCACGAAGTTTGCGAATGTGTCGTTACAAGATAAATAATAATGAAAATGAAAAGGCAAACTTTAAAATGAAAGGGAGAAAATACCTGAATCCCTATTGTATAAAGCATTCGTAAAGTACTGAAATTTGATATCCTTCTCCCACCTCCAATTTCAAACTCAAGATCAGTGCTGGCAAAAAAAATTATTTCAAATTTGATGAGGCATATAAGAGTTGAATAAAGTAAGAAAAAATTATGCTAGTAGGATAGAAATAACTGACCATCATAATCCTATTTCAACTACGTGTTAAAAGAATTTGACATCGAAAAAAATACAATAAAAACGATTTTACACAGGATATCACATCATTTTCATCATTCTAGGACAACCAGGAAGATGATCACTACGTATCTAATGATTTGAGTAGGTCATACCTGTCCAACTGTGGTTTAATATGATTCAACATGTATACAATCGACGGCAGTAGACATACTTAAGAGCTTGGATACGAAAACAACACTCAGGCAACACCTTAAATTTTCTTTATTTGCAAAGATTCTAGATGAAGAGGCATTCATGGGTAAAAGCGTGGACTATGGCAACGAGAAAAAGTAAAAATGTTTTGTTGAGAAAACGAAGGAAAAGGCCATGGTAGACTGTAGCTCTATCTCTGTAACCGTATATAGGTACAGTAAAAACTTTCTAAAACAGCACGTTGGATGTATATACCTCATAGGATGATGAAGTATCATTCATCCCGTGAAAATTGGTCAAAGTCCAGCAAACATGGCAACATTTCGGAGTGAACACGGTGAAATCTGACAAAATCAATGCAGAATTGATCTCTAAATCATAGGAACAGGTTAAAATCATGCTTTGCACAGGCAATCATCCAACAATCATCCAACGTGGAATAGGATTTACTTGAAAATCCTATTTGATACATTTACTTGATAATTCCAACAATCATCCAACTTGGATTCATTCTCATGGGATGAGCCTGAGGAATTTGAAAGGCTATCACTACAAGTACTACTGTGCATGAACAATCTTGCACAGGCAAAAAGCAGCACAAACTTTGGTACGAAATCAATTAACCCATCCTTACGAAACTGAATCGTCATCATAACATGTTTTCATGATATACTTAGAGGGAAAACATAGTTCCAATGAGAAAAAGACAATGAAAATTGTACAGTACCTCCCAACCCTACCAGCAACTCGACCATGAGACTTCGATGAAAACCAGTGTGTATAATGAGCAGACGCCCCAAAGGAACTTGATCCAAACTGCATGAAGTAACCACAAAAGGGTATGAAACAAAAAAAAAAAGTGTTGAAGAGGAAGAGAATCCACAGACTAAGAGTGCTCATACTTTTTGCCAACATAAAACAACCGTAATATAGCGGTTTCGAAGAATTTTAGTAATTTCAGGATAACAGTACAGTGAAAGTTATTTCTTCAAACCATTATTAAACTACTTGTGACAAAAACGTGCAGTTAGGAGCTAGTTTCTGTTGGTCAGTTTCCTAGTTTGTCAGGTTCCTAATTGCTCAGTTTCCACAACCCAGGTAGTTTCCTTTTTTTGTGGCCACGGTAATTGTAAATAACTAGCAATTGTTCTATGATTTGAGAATAAGAAAAGAATTTTCCTGACTGTTTATCCTTGTATGATTTGCATCACTACTTAAAACTAAAATCAAGTTTCCATATAATAAGGATAAATTTTGAACCAACAAAATGGAAAAAAGAATTATTTGGATCCTGTCATTAGCTTCAAGTTACATAACCCCTATTGAAATGCAATGGTTTGAATCTTAATATCAGATCATTTGGTTTGGGAACAGAGTACCACAATTCATGGCTTATAACCTGTTTTGACGACTACAACAAACAAAGTTCTTGTCATGGACTTAAAAGAAACAAATGTTACCCACATTTTAGCGGAGTCCCCAGGATTCCAAAACATAATCCAAGCTAATGGCTTGATAAGAAGGATGACCGTATTGCCTCTCTATCAGCTAGATTGATTGAATATATCATCAGAAGGTATATGGAAGATATTCAACATCGGGGATAGTCTCTCTATTGGCCGTGATTCTGACTTTATATTTAACACTATGACAGGTGTTAATGCTAGCACAGCCTCGTATGTTTAAGAATTCAGATAAATGTATTTTAATATCCCATCTTGAGATGAGATGGATAGAACTTCATAGATAATTGTCGCAATTACATCCTGAAAGCTGCTTTGGCTAAGTATCATACCTAAATTATAGTTCCCTCCCTCAAAAAAGTTGATCGACAAAAATCTAAACCGTTCTTAATCAAGAAAGCATAGGACTTAATTGACAGTGGTTGGCACTGCGTCCAGAGATATTGTGCTCTAAGACTCATCACAGATTAGACAAACAACCTATACTTCATTCGAGAACGGGTGTAGCCCTGCCTTCCTTTAGAAGGGACACTACATCATCCCATGAATTGAAGATTATGTATCTCTAGATCTTAGCCCCGCCTAACTATGGGATTGACAACCAATCGCCAATTCCATTGCAGAATTATATAAGCTAGAAGATTGAATACAGAACAATTCACTAGATTTCAATTTATACTTGAACACTGTCCCCTCCGAGACACCAATTTATTTCTATTCATTGTAATGTAACTCTCTATCTGAGCATTCGAGATATTAGTACAAAAACAAAAAGAAGACCTAATCAAAACTACCGAGGCTAGAATTATACATAGATGGCATGAAATGCAACATAGTAAAAAAAAAAACAAAAAGATGGGGATCGACACTGTGCGACCCTTTCTTTAAATAACAGGTGATTTACAAAACAAAACTAACCGCGTGTGAGACACAATCTAGATAAGTACACAGCCGAGAACTGGCATGGATGCATGCATGATTTGAAACGACTGCCAATTCAATAGTTCTTAAATCACATTAGCTCATTTAAAAAAAACAAAGACTTCTTATAGTGAGCTGTCCGGAAAGAAAACTAATGCATATCTCCCAGAGGAAAATCTGCCTTCATATACGTTCGGTAATGTTGCCTTTTGTGATCATTAGAAACAACATCTACTCAGGTGTTTATAAGAGACGTCCAAAGATTGAAAGAAACATAAGGCTCTGTGTTGTCCCTAATACCCATCAAAATAAATTATGCCATTAGCATAATGGCATCAAAATAAATTCCAGCATTCAGTATTGTCCCTAATACCGATCTGTGTTTATGAACGAACTCTGGTCTTCTCCTCTTTTGTCTATAGAACATTAGATACATAATTTGTTGGAAATAAATACAATGAAAAATAAAGTGAAAGTTATGTCGTGCAAGTACTGCTGAGCTGAAAATAACGGGTATTTTTTCACACTGGACATGAAAAGAGGCACCATACGCCCTATATTGATGGCATACGTCACAGTGGTGTAAGATTGACAGTAACTGGATAGTGTATTAAGGAATACGAATTGTAAGAGGTACCTTAAGTTCCCCTGAGGCAGAATTTTTTTCATCTTTCTTTTGCCACCCAACAGCAATATTTGATTCTGCTCCTAACACAAGTTGTATCTGAATAAAAAATAAAGCAGAAACTTAATCATGCAATATACCTGGCCCTAGATAGAACACTAAATCAATACAATGCACACTAAAAAACTGTGGTTCTAACACAAAAGAGAAACTATCATTAGTTACAAATAGAGAATCCAGTATGGCCTTAGATCCTGTCTACAACTGTAATTATATTAACTTAAAGATTAAAACTGAAGATTTGCTGATATTATCACCCATTGTCCAGAAAATAAACCAAAGAGACAATGGTGATGTTGGCTGCCATGTCCAAATAACACCGAGGAATCAATGAGAGAAATGTAAAAATACAATTGAGAGGGAATAGAGATGAAATGAAATTGACAGAGAATATAAACGGCTTTACATCAGTGCTAATAATTAAGCTCATATAAGCTCTAAAGCGGCCATTTACAAGCCAAAACGTTACTAAGTAGGTAACCTTCGCCTTCCATACAGCATATCAGAAGTTCATTAGAAACTTCCCGAGCACCTAAACGTTTGAAGAAGATAACTACAAGCATTTATAAAGCGAAGGTTGTCCTTACGAGGTAAAAATATGCATGCGAGTGAAAGAAGGTATTATAGCAAATTATAGGAAACACAACAATAGTGAACAAACAGTTGAAAAACATTTTTTCTACAAGCTATTGATTAAGGAAACAAGAAAAATGGGCAAAGGAAATTTCTTGCGATCTTGACAGAAAGAACAAGTAATCAGTCCATAGTAAACACCCTGTTTCTAGGTTGAAGAATTCTGATTTATCTCACATAGAGCATGTCATAAGGCATGCACTTTTGAATAGATTTCCGTGCACTTCTTTTTCTTTCATTTCTATAATGAGAGGGAATAGAACAAGGATACGCATAATACATCCCAAATTTCGATGGCAAGACGTCACACATACTTTTCCTTTCGATTTCCGAATGTTCTCACTCACTGTTTGAAGAAAAGCTGATGGAGGAATAAGCCATGGACTTGCCCACACTTTAACAAATTAGCGACATAGCCACAAACCTAGGTTCTCAATGATCCAGGAGCAGATAATCCATGTTTGGGGTTCGAATAAATAATGTACCAAGTATACTTTAATAGCCTAACTATCTAGTGTGCTGGTGTGTCTTTAGACTATGGACCTAAAAGGCTTGACCCATGGTAGGTCTGTAGTGTCATGCCTACTTTCTTCTCACTGAATAAATAGGTGTGTGTGCCACATATCTAATCCTAGTCTGTTATCCTTCTACTTTCCAACCAATAAAAATGGAAAATGTGGAATGCTCTTATTGACAAGCGGTCAAACATGTGGATGAAGGAATCAATTGTGCATAAGGATGAGTGGAGGAACAATCCACCGAATTAACAGGGCTAACCTCAACAATGCCTTATGGACAAAGTGGGTGTTCAAAACTCAGGAGGATCTATTCTGAAAGACAGGGAAAAGTAACCAAAATTTTCATTTATTCACAAATCCAAGATATCTGTGGCATGTAAAAGAATATTGATGGTGACAGAAATGGTGATTGCCCACTAATTATACTTGGCCAGAAAATCATGGAGCTTGATATCAGTTCAACTGTCTCAGGAAAGGATCAAATCGACTGAATCAGCAAATAGAGGAAAAAGCCCAGTTGGGTTAACAAGGCAAACAGGGGTTTTGGTTGTAGTTTTGTAAGGTACATGTGATGCTTAAACAGTTTCTCAAGTTTATAAGAGCCCTCAGACCCATGTGGCCGAACCTGATTCCTGTTGTCTCATGCAGAACAAAGGTGTGGGAATCAGGCTTGGCACCGCCAGCCTGAGGCCTCAACTGCCTGTAGTAATTGACCATTGCTGATGGCACTCATTGGTGCATGCTCTGCTCTGATCAGAAACTACCCCATCTGAGTAAACTCAGATCAAATCAGATCAACCAGAAAATGGACCAATTTAAGTTCGATTCTGCCCATAAACTCAACCATTTGACACCATTTTGTACCATTTTTAAATGATCAAGGCATGCAATCAAAATCCACCTTAAACTAGATTAGCTAGAGCCAAACTTGATCCAGATGGATCCCAAGTCCCTCGTAGTGAATCAACTAATGGGAAGGACTAACTTTTGCAGATGATGTAAAACCATGAATCTACTCTCCAAGGAGATGGGTAAATCCATGCTGCGGATGGTATGCATATAAAAGAGGCAGGGGACATCAGATTCATAAGAAAACTCATTCGACTGGGAAACTGAAGAATACATAAAACTGAGGTGAGCAGAAATGGGCAAAGAAAGGAGAATTTTCAGATAGGGCTCGTGTTAATGGGATTGAAAATCAGCCGTACGTTATGACAAGAGATATTGTGGGATAAAAAACGTCATATGAAAATCAAATAATTTCACTCACAATCAATGTGATATGATGTCAGATCATTAGAGGAAACTGAGCCTTTGAAGCCAACTTGAGGAAATTTCAGCAAACTCTCTATCAAAAACAGTTCACAAAGGATCCGAGTTTCATTTAGCTGTCCTCATCTTTAGAAGTTCCATTGTAAATATTGTTTCTGCTTGGGGTCATGCTACAACAGTTTATAAAAGCCTTGTCCAGCAAATATAACCTTTATTTCGTCAATGTGATGGCGGTATTTGTAACATTTAACGGAAAAAAAAATGACATAGGAGGAAACAAAACTTGATAGTAAAGTCTGATAACATTCTTCTTCTGACATTATTCTTCAGATCTGTTTTTAGAACAGATGACATGTAGTGAATCCGCAGGTTTTGTCACCAAAAACAACGCTCGAAGCTTTGATGCCACCAGAAAAATTGCCATAAACTCACATTGCCTGTGGATGTCTCTGAAAGTTGACGAGTCCAGGTGTTGGATAGGTTCACTGAGCCGTCTCTAAGGGATACTGCAATCCCAGTTGTGCCAGTTGAATGAATTGATAAATGGCTAAAAAGATGTGGAAAGATATAACTGTGTGAACAAAAGCCCTAGAAGTCTGGAGGAAAACTAAATGCAAAGAGAAACCATAAAGCTAAGTAACAAATCCATTATGAAACCTACAAAATCGTTCCTTACCGAGATGTCTGTACCCCAATAAGTGCCCGGAGACCTGCTGTTGCCATGATTTCTAAAGTAGAAACTGAAGAGAGCTGATGACGCAATAATGCTGATGCAGCCGCAGTACCAGAATTTCCAGTGACTGCCAGATTGCCACCCATGGCAACAGTGTTTCGCTTTGATAATTGAGACTGAACATCACTGGACATTGCCATTCTGTCATCCATAAATTTCCAGCTATAGTTAGATGCTCTGAGAAACAGAACTTCGCATCCATAACAATGAAGAAAACGAGACGAAATATTAAATGACGATCTGACATAACAAATACGAATACACAACCAATGAATATATGCATCACACAAAAGTGGCTTGTTGCTATCTGTTAGTGTCTAAATATTTTAAAATAAAAAAACAACAAATATATTTTTTAAAATCAAGGTTACAAACTGCACAACGGTCAGTAGATTGCTCTACTGTCCAAGTAAAAAGGGAAAGGTGAATCCACATGACTGCCCTTTAGTATAGCCATTATTAGCCATAATCCATGCATCTATACAAAATATAGGAAAGATTTGTCCAAAGAACATTTTTAAAGTTAACTAAGATGTGGAGTAGTTTATCCAAAGTTTTAGGGAGGATAACACATTCCCAATTATTAGCAAACTCCAACTGGAAAATCTGGTTCCTCTATACATTATCACATGATAACTAGTAGCAGTTATCATAAAGAAATTCACAAACAGAAACCCTGCGCAAACATGATTTTCAGAAGGTTATGCCACACTCTCCAATTGTTAGACTATATTTTACACATTATGATAAGGAAGGTGGAAAATGGCATAATACACTTCTTTTGAGATGTGGCGTATACATTTGGAGGAAGTAAAGCCGCAACAAACAGCTTAATGATGGAACGGCCAATATTATCAATGCTTTTTGACTTTAACTTCATGCAAAACTTAAACCAAAGGTGTCATAACGGTACTATAAACTAATTTCTTGCGGTATAGTAATATTAACGTTCGGCATGTATTCCTTGGTCGGCATACAGAGAACATAGAAATAATGGCATGGAAACATCGTTCTTTACTTGCAGATGCTATCAGCTTCTCATAATTTCTCTATTTGGTTGCTTCTACATTATAAAAAGATTAGTGATATGATGACACCTGAGGTAAGAAATAGGCATACCATATGCTTCATTTCAAATGTTTAATGTAAATATTCCAACTTAACTATGGCATAAATAAAACAAGGGATACCAGACAGAGGCTGTATTATGATGGAGCAGATAATGATGCTAGCATCGTTCTTTCACGTGCCTCGGCATAACACATTGTGGAAATTACAAACTACTAACTGATTCAACCATCCTAAATCAAAAACTTATTAGTTTTTCCACATACTTAGCTTTCTTTTATCCCGTTGAGCAATATCAAAGTCTTGGATTATGAATCAACCTTGTACGAGCCGTATTGAATCTGCCATTTCCCACTACATTTATCAGCTTCTCACTATTACGATCATTGACATTTTATGAAGATTAGTGTGTTCTGTTGAAAAAAATAGATCTTACCACCCATTCTTGGATGTGTCATGTAAACAGCTCCTTGGATAAAACAAAACAACAAAGCATGATGTTCAAAAAAATTTTAAACTATCCACAAACCTGAATAGAAAAAGCACAAAAGAAAGCATAACTTCCGAAAATAAAAATAGAATACCCTCTCATGATGCCACCACCCTCCAGGTACTGGGGTAAAGAGATATTTGCGAGAAGTGAACCAGTAGTTCGTGTATGGGCGGAAAGCTTTTCTTCTTCCTTTTGGCGACGCAGCTTTTCCAATTCTTCCTTAATTTCCTCTAGTTTATTAAGTTTTGGACCCAATTCTAAGCCCGAAGTCAGCCCTTCCATGCCATAGATATCATATATTTGCCTTTTATATTCATCAGTTAAAATTTCGTAGGCTTCTCGAATCCTTTGAAAATTCTCCGTTGCAATATCCTTCATCTGAAAAAAAAATAGTCAAAATGAAATATAAACCAGTCAAAGTGACAGAACATAAGAGTAGCAAGGCATCACATAACATTAAAAAAATGAACTTCACCCTTTCACGCGGGCTATAGAGAACAACACTTTCTGTGGAAAGAAGTTGTCCATAACCCATGGGAGGAGAAAACTGGAGTCTGATTACTTGAGAATGCATGCACGGTATTTTCATTGACAAAGTAAGCATAAACGTGGAGGCAAAAACCTTTGTTAGGGCAACAAAACCATATAGTGACATCCAGCTCAGGTCATGGATGTGGACCCATTGTCTTAAGTTCAGAGCTCATAATCATGCATTAATTCATGTTACAATCCAAAGCATAAGCGTGTTTGTCTGCACATAGAGTTCCGGCCAAACATTGATCTAATCAATACCAAATCCTGGGTTACTATGGTCCAATTTGAATCTGGATTGTTTTAGAAAGCCTGCATTGGGTATTGCTACGAAATGAGTTAACCAGCTAGGCTCGTGGTTAGCAGCCCCATTGGCTTGAGTTCAAAGCCCATGGTACATCACACATCACAATTAAAAAGGTACAAGATGAATTTAGAGTGCAAAGGTTCATGGATGATGTCGAACATGGAAATCAAGTCTTGCACTAGCTGGTCCCAACCCGAGAATAGTAGTAATAGAACAAAAGGTGCCCCTTACATCAGAAATAGGTTTGAGATATCTTCTATTCTTTACTTAAAAGTAATGCTCCGACCATTTTTCTTTGCAACGCTTGACAGTCAAGCTTTAAACGTCAATACAGATAGTTATTATCAAAGGATATCCATGATAATTCGTTAAAATAATAACTATGAAAAAATAACCTTTTGCTGGTGAGTCACCTGCTTCACCAGTCATGCAGTTTATCTATGCAGTAGAGGATATGCAACATTGTCTCACCAGGCCATATTTGAAATGTCATCCATAAGAAAAAATTAACTTGCAGTTATTCAACATGAAACTGGTTATGTTTCCATTTTTAAGGTTTACTAGTGGCGTCAAATGACTAAAATCTATGTTGAAGGAATCTGTCACATTCAAACCTTCAAAGTCCTCTTTCAACGCATCTTATAGGCAAAGGGTTTAAGATGCTTTATGAAAATGAGAGTTATATGGTATGCAACCTCTTTTCCTAAAAACAGCGGCAGAAAATTCAGAAAAAAACCAGAAAACTCCGTTAAGCAAAGCAAGGTAACGTGTTCCGCCATTCCATAGTTTTACCTGACAATGATTTCGATTCTAACGCTCCAATTCATCATTCCTTTAGTCTCCTTTTTCCACATGTTCTTCCCACCTTTCATCTAACCGTGTCTCCCACTGTATAAAAAAATTAAATACTAAATACACCCGTACACGTGGCAATAATAGCTAAGTAGCAAAAATGCTACAAACATTGGAATTAAAGACATCATCCAATTGTGATGCGGACTATTGTTTCTATAGATAGGCCGAATTTGTTGCATTTCTTGGAACTCCCACCGTCCGACTCTTGAAACGTCTTAGTTTTTTCCCCTTATCCCGCCCTGACCTCCTACTGGTGACCAACGACTGGTGGTAACCAACTAGTAAAAGATCTTAATGCCGCCTCCCTGGTCAGACTGTCTACTCAGAAAGACATACAGATGAAACCGGCAATATCTGAAGCCGAGGAGAACCTGAGCTTCACAAAGAGACAGACGATTGATCTACTTCAACAAACAAAGAATGACAGAAGAAGGACGGTTGAAGGATATCGGTACCTGGTGATCCTGGTATTTGTCGGGATGGTAGACCTGGGCCCATTGGCGGTAGGCTCTCCGTATATCCTCATCGGATGCCTCCGGCGAAATGTGCAGCAAAGCGTAAAGCTCTTTCTCGGAGGCCTCCGCCGACAGCGAACTTGGCTGCTTCATCGATCTCCAAACTCCCTCACTGGCGGCGGAGGCCAGGGAACGAAGGGGATGCTGGAATCCGAGACAGGAATGGCCGGGAGTGGGAGGAGAAATCTGGGGAGGCCAAGCGGGGGTATCTTCGCTATGCCTGTCGTGGGGAAGGGTTTTAGGGGTTTGATATGATTTTGCAGCAGCAACGGGTCCGGATCGGCTGAATCGATGTGATATGATGGCGTAATTTGCAATTTTCAGAAGAAAAAAAAAAATTGAACAGAGGGCAGAATTAAGACTTAAATAAATTAAATTAAAAATATATATTGAGAATAACAAATATTTTGTTTTAGAGATGCTTAAATTATTATTGAATAATAAATGTATAGGAAAAATAATAAGCTGGGTAAGTTATTAGTTAAAAGATCCTTAAAAATCCTTATTTTTCTTAGATTTGAACTACCTCCCGAAAAAAATCCAAATAACAAATGAATAAATGAAAAAAATATTAGTTTTATATCCTCGACGAAAAATTACTTAGAAGTTGTCCGATTATTTTTGTCGCAAAAAACTAAGATAACCCAATATGCCGTGTAGGAAAAATTACAGTGAAAATTCTAAAAGTGGCAAGAAAATGCCAGTCTATGGAGGGGAGATTCTGGCAAGCAACGATTTATGTAGGGGCTATGTCGAAAATTCACTAGGAATATAACGGTTGTCGGAGTGTCTCCCAGCCACGTTGACGTAAGTCCCTACTTTTGTAATTTTGTCTGGATTTCTTGCCTGAAATCTTAAAAAACACCGCTTCGAATCTGTACACCTTCCCGTGCGGTTTGGAGGCCCCGCGCTGGGGGCGGTGATCCGACTCGTCCGTCGTCTTCCCCGTCTCTGCCCCGGTGTAACCGCAAATCTCGCACATCGTGGGAGCCAAAACGGTCGTCGGACCCCGGCGCAGCGGCTTTGCTGTGGGTTTCTCGCCTCGGCGGCCCAATCCCTCTTCTTCCCCCCCACGGCGGTGATACGTACCTGCAGAAGTTCCGTCCTTGTTGCCCGGCGGATCGTGGGAAGGTTTATGCGCAGGGGGTGGCGGATGAAGCCGGAGATGGGTGCTAGGCAGATATTTGACGATCTCACCGCTCACATTGCGCTCTTCCATTCCTCTGCCCATCCTTCTCCCTCGAACTCTAACCCTAGGAAGGCCATTCTCCGTTGGTTTTCTTCATTATCTGTCCACCAGCGTCAGGCCTGCCTGACCGTCGTCGATTCTGATTTTGTGAAGATTCTTCTCCAGATGCTCGCGCGCCTCCAAAACGACGGTCACTGTCACTTTTTCATACTACCGGACTTGCCGTCCACCCCCGGTTCTTCACTCCCTAGCCTGTGCTACCGTCTGTCGGGAGGTCTTTTGTCCAGGGCTAGTGCCTCGAATGAGTCAGAAAGGTTGATTTCTAGCTCTGTTCGTTTATTTGGCTCACAGGATGGGGAAAAAGGCACCGAATACGCACTTGATTCGATGACGGTTAGTGAAGATCTTTTACAAGATCCTGAAAAATTTGTAACGGCTATGGATGGGATATCGAGCGGCGGGTTTTTAAGAGAGCTTGATTTGAATACCTCTAAGTCGGCTTGGGTGGAGTTTGAGTGGTTAAAGGCCAAGGGGTATTACAGTATAGAGTCATTTCTCTCAAATAAACTGGAGTTGGCGCTGAGGATGTCATGGCTAGAATGTCACGGCGGAAAGAAGCCAAGAGCTGGGAAATCTAGGGTCAAAGTTGGTACTGCTGGAGTTGCGGCTAACGTTTTCTGGAGGCAAAAGGGATGCCTGGATTGGTGGCTGGGATTAGGTCCTGGTGTCAGGAAGAAAATTATTCTATTATTCCTATGCAAGGGAGCTAAAACACTGGTACTTGGCAAACGCATCTCACTGATGTGGTTTCATTTTCCTGTTATTTTATAGTTTTATTATCGCACCATTGCCAGTGTACTTGTTCTTGATCATACAATTATGAGGCCACTTTGATCGCGTAGGATACATTATAGACATGCTGGTGGCTGGATTGGGGCCCGGAATTTGGTGGAGAATTTATTTAAGCTTTCCTATGATAGTGGGCTGAAACTTTGTTCTTGTCTCTCACATATAGCCTATGTGTGATTATATTACGTCATAGTAGGGGTTGTGGTGTCAATTTCAATTCACTCACAGCTGGTGATGCCACTTCTACTTTACTCGATTAAGACGAAATGCAGAAATGTTGGCTCGATTCACAGTTGTTGACTGGAGTTTGCATATTGAATCACGCATAATCGTGACTCAAAATCAATAAAAATGATCGCTCCTGCATTCGAAGAAAATAATAAATCATATGGAGAAACTTTCTTTTTCCTCATGGAAAATAAAAATAATTTTGAAGGAGTTCACACTTAGATCATACACGTGGGCATTAAAGGATATGCCTTTTTAGAGCCCTTCTCTGTTGGCAGAGAAGACAGTTTCTTTTCATGGAATGATTTTTTTCACAATAGAAAATAAAATAGCTTCAAAGGGGATTTGATGTTTTAAGGCATCTCAGTTGTTAGTAATTTGTCTAAGTAGAATTTGATTTTATAATAACATATAGATTGAATGTGAGGTTGAAGTTTTCTCAGAAAAGTTATAAGGACAGAGCAGAAACATTTGGTTAATGTTTCGAGACTGAATTCTTACATTCTGTCATTAACTGTTTTGACAGCTTCATGGACACAAGCTGTCCTCACAGAAGAGGATCTAAGTATCCCATTCACTAGAGATCTGCAGATACATTTAGTTTGTATCAGTTACTCTTTGGAATATGCCTTCAACGTGCTAGTCAATAGCTAAATACATTGGTTTCAAGCTGGTCTAGCCCGCCTACAGGATGATGGAAAGGCTACCACTTCCATAAGAGGATTTGGTGAGAAAAAACTACATCCTTATAAATGGACAGCTTTTCATTTCCACTTATACAAGCAAAATAAGCGATATTATTAAGAACTTTCTTTGAAGCTAATCGGTATCTTTTTTGTATTCTATTTGAATGTTAGGGAAGAATATCAGATTGTACTCTAGGAATACATTTGAAAATTTAAAATTGACGGTGGTTCTCTTTTCTGGAAATGTTGATGTTTTCGTGGTATGCGGGCCATATTGTTTCTGATGAATCCTTTCAACTACTTTCATTATTTCTCGAGAACTATGAATTATTGCACTCTAGAAGCGTCATCTGCCTCCTCAAATGGACCTGAAAAATGCCTTCCAGATTGCATTAACGAGTTTACATCTCAATAATAAATGTTCCACAGATTCCATTATATAGACATCGCTTTGATGCTAGTCTTTTGGACCACCGTTAACTTCTCTCAACCTCTCTCTCCTTCCAATGGAATGATGCTTTTTCCCCTGGCTATTTTGGTCCGAAATAAAGGGCTGTCACCAAAGAAACATATTCCCCTGATTCCCATATATATCATTTCTCTTGTTTACCCTTGCATTTATTATGACCTACGGCAGTGAGTTTCAATGATTCTCTCTTTTCAATTTCATTCAGAATTATATGCAATATGTCATCCCATGAAAATTTATTGTGATCTAGTTCCTACAAGCTTTTTGCACCCCATCTAGATGGATAAGTTACGGAAAAAAGATTTTTGATTGATCACAAAGTTTTCCATAGATTATGATTTAGTCCTCCTCCAATTGTGGATTGTGAAGATCCGTAATATAATCTGGATTTTTAGAAATATGCTTCGCATACCTGAGAAGGATCTACAATATTTGTTTACCATTTTCAATCCTCATCCATAATGCTTTGCCTTCATTACCAAATGTCCAGAGTTGATTTGACATTAATAACTTAACAGTTGTTTCAATGCTGTCCAGAGGTTTTTTTTAAAGAAATCAAAACCATCTGTTACTTATTTTTCTCGTTTCTTTAGAAATAATGGGTAATACATAGTTGTATTTGCCAGGTTTGAGATTATCACTTTGCGTAGTCCATTTTCTTTAAATTTTTTGTATTCCGTCATTAGTTTACACAGTACAATGACTCTAGCACATCTTATCACTTCATCCATTAGTGAGAGTTCATGCCATTTAGCTAGGTAATAAGGCTAGTCAGAATCATAGCAGCAGGTTCTGTCTTCCTCTCACCTGCCATATTGAATCTCATAGGCTTAGATTGAATATTTTTATGGCTCTTTTTTGCTTTGGAAATCTGGGAAGAATCATCAACTTAGGAATCTTCTCCATTTCAAATAAGTAATTGGATAAAACCTCTGAGGTCGTGGTCCCATCCCAAAAGGGAAATGTTCCATGGCTTTCCCAAATAAGCCCATGGCGTTAATGTGACCTTAATCCTCGATAGCACCTTGAGAATGCAGAACCTGAGGATTGGTGGTCTAGCCATCATCCTTGACAGGATGGCTTGACGACATGGGAACCAAGGTGGACCTCTTCCCCTCATGCACTGCCCACGCAAGATTCATGGCTGCAACTAGTAGATCTCATTCCGAGGGTTGCAGGACCATCTCATTAACCTTTGCTCCTCCATCGTCATCTTTCTTACAAAACTATACCAGTTTGAGAAAGTGACATTTTATTTTCATTGCATGCAAAGTAGTAAAAAGGATATTCACAATATCAAGTCTTATACTTCGTCTAAGAGAATGATATTCATAATTGTTGCTCAACATCTTAAGACCAAATTTTGATTTAGCTCTTTGTCTGTCCATCTTACTTGGATGATGAAATTTTTGAAATCGAGCCTGTCAGTTATGATCAATTTATTGACAATGGATCTTGAAAACATGCCTTTGCATGATATTTCTTGCTTGGAAGGCGAGCACAAGTTTCTTGAGGAAAGGACAGTGGTAGTGTGGACGATATTATGGGAAACATTCGTGGTCATTTTGGCAAAGAAACCCAGTCAAGGTCCGTGTCCATTGCCAAAAACAGGTGCCAGCTGGTGAAGCGAATGTGTGGTCATTTATTGTGGTGTCTTTTGAGTTGTTTAGAGATAAGTTGACGAACAAGGAGAAGATTAAGCAGGAATATTTGTGTTGGAACAATCGAGAGGGTAGATATGAAGCAATGTTCTCCATCCACAGCCCTGATTTACATAATACTTCAACTGAGGATTATGCCTTTTGTGAATTTTTTTAATTGTGTTAATGTACATACCTGTTCTCGTTTAAGCCATCTTTAAATATTGTGTGTACAAATTTCAAGGATATAAGGGCAATGCATTGTCCAACAGCTCTAAATTTTTCGATCTCATGTCCTCACAGATGTCACTCGAATTTAAGTTGTCTAACTATTTCTACTGTGAAGCAAATTATATGAGGGTCCAAGCTCTTTAACGTCCAAAGTCTGTCATTGGCAGTCTATACCCTTTTGCTAGATTGAGTTCAGATATTGGAGTTTCAAGATGCTGAGGTCTCTTGTTCATTGGTAGTATTTCATTCTTCATTTTCTCAGTACTCTGTGCAGTTGATTTCAACTATACTCCTTCAGAGTAACCATTTTCCTTTGTCATCAACTCTGTGAAATAGTAAATCAATAAAGATGCTTGTTATTGATCCATGATATGTTTTCTCCTTCAAATGGTTTGTAGGGTTCTATTGACAAATCTGGTTATTTCTGTATCACCTCATGCTGATTGTCTTTGTAAAAACTTTCCATTTCGAGCGTGTTCATATACTGAGCTCTTGTGGTGGTGGCCTGTCAGGTAAAGGAGATCATTGAGAAACGATTATCTGACTTGAGCAATGAATCAGCCTCCTTTTGGATTCGATCAAAATCGACAACCAGATATAGTTCTGTTTCTCCTTTTCAGAGGACAAGCGAATTGTGCTCTTCTCTTGATCCAAACTTTTTCTTTGGTTCTGTATCTATCTCATCCTCCAGGAGACCTTGTAGGTTGGCTAATCTCTTAAATGCGGTGCTTGTGCTTCAAGAAATTAGTGAGAAGTTATTAACATCTCAGAGTATTGAATGTGTAAGCGATACTTTATTTTTTAGTACATTAGGTTCTGTAAACGACATTTCTGATTGTATATTGAGGAGACTACGAGGGTTCCTTATGTCAATTTCGAGTGAGTGCATAAAAATTGAACTTACGGAGGACTGTAGATTGAATAAATCTCTGAGCAATACTGAAGGAAGTTTGGCCGAGGATTCTTGTAAAGTAAAGAAGAAAGGTCGCAATTCAAAGAGGCTGAATTCCACAACAAAGGCTTCAAAGGTCAGTTACCAGAGAAATCTTTTTCTGATGTTTAAGGTATTTCTATAAATGTTAATTTATTGGAAATTTCGTTTTTAGACTGCCAAAATTTAACTTTTTTAATGATTTTTACTTTTCAGGAACATGGAGATGGGACAATTTATAAAGAGAATCCCAAGTCCAAGATGGGTTGCCAGAGAAACCTTATTCCAAATGGTATGTCTAACAGGAAGATAAGAACTGGTGGTACTTCTGCTCCAGGAAAGACTCTTAACAAGGAGATCTTAAAACCACAAACTGGAATGGTAATTCTTTTGATTTATTTCGTTCTTACTTTTTTGACATTTTGATCTAATAATATGCTTTTAACACTGTCTAGGAAAATTCAGTTGCCGATCGCAGGGTTGATGCCAGAAAACCGAATAGTGGTAGGAAAGGGGATAAGATCAGATCCTCCATTGGTAATGAACTACATACAGTAGAAAATCCCAAGTCCAAAGCCGTAGAAGTACTGTTTTCATCCTCAACTGAAAAAAATGAGGTGGAAAAATCTGCACAGTTTTCAGATTCTTTAAGATTGAGCACCATGACGATTGGGTTATTGATTAATGGCAACTTTCAGGCAGAATCAGAGCACCAGAATGCTGTTGATGATTCACTTTTGGAGAATAAAACTGGCAAACAATGCACACCTGTAGATTCTACTGTGCTCACTACATGTGAGTGTTCTCAGAGTTCATTTAAATTAGAATCGGATGATCCAATCAAGAACTTTTCAGAATATCCTCCAAAGTATGAAGGCTTGCATCGTGAAGTTTCACCTGTAAACCCAGTCACAGTACCTAAGACCCACTGTCCTGGGACAGTTACGAAAGAGGAATCAGGGGAAATCTTAGGCTGTAAAACAGCTGAGAGTGCCAAATCTGAAAGGAAACGTGAAAAGTTTTGTTCTGAAGATGAAATTGAGCAACACAACTGGAAAGTCATTACTGACAGCGCACCGCAGCGAGCATCAATTTATTCCCAATGTCTTTCTCCTGGGGCTGATATATTGCATTTGGATGCTGGGGACAATTTTCTCAATCACACTCCACAATCTTTCTATTCTGCAACTGCTAGTCATCAGGCCATGAATGCATCAAGTGAAGTTGGTGGTCGCCGGGTTATTCCACCCAGAACTCTACCTATGAGTTTAGACTGGCCTTTGATGGTAAGAGGTTATAGTAGACTTAGTCAGTCGGTGGCATTAAATTTTGATAATGTCTACAATTCACGATTGCAGTCTTCATTCTGCTCTGGACCAAATGCTCATGGAATGCAGAAAACTGCTAATGATGGCGACAGGAAATATTCTGGAGATGGTTTGGATTTTTGTGAATTCAAGAACGCACTAGAAGTTATGGATGATTCTGAGAGCTACTGGATATCTGAGGATGAATCTGATATGCACATATTCACTGGACGAGATTACAATCAATTTTTTGGTGGTGGAGTGATGTACTGGAATACATCTGATCATGTCAGTACTGGTTTTTCTCGTGCACCCTCTCATAGCTCTGAAGATGGCTCCTGGGCTTGGCATGAAGCAGACCTGAATAGGTCTATTGATGACATGGTTGGGATGCCTACCTTATCAGGTTCACTTAGTGTTAGTGGTGTTGTATCTCCTCCTGCTACACCTTTTTGTTCACCTTTTGAAACATTAGGGCCTGGGCCACCATCCCTTGGTTATGCTTTTCCAGGAAATGACGCCAGTGGGCTGCAATCCCCATCACCAATGGTCGACAATCCAGAAGAAAAGGCAGCCTTATCTTTCAAAAACTCAGGTCCCTGTCCCGAGGGAGTGAAAGGGGATTCTCTTTCATATCCAGTTTTACGACCAATTATCATTCCAAGTATCTCAAGGAAAGGGTCGAGATCAGAATTCAAGATCAATCATGACCACAACAGTCCATGTGTAACTTCCACTGATAGGGACTTCCCTCGGATCAAACGGCCATCATCACCTGTCGTGCTTTGTGTTCCCCGAGCCCCTAGACCACCTCCACCATCTCTTGGAGACTCTCGGAAGCGCAGAGGCTTTCCTGTTGTGAGGTCAGGTAGCTCCAGTCCAAGGAGCTGGGGTATGAGAAGTTGGCACCATGAAGAAAATACCTCTCCAGGAACTCACATTTGTTTGGATGGTGGCGAGGTTATCTGGGCATCATGGGAAAATGGAAAACGTGCTGGCACTCCAATGATGCAACCTGTTCCTGAGTCTTTGCTTCAGGACCGGCTGATTGCTATCTCCCATCGTGATCAGGAACATGTGAGCCCGTAGATATCCTGGTCTGTTATTTATTTATTTATTAATATTTTATGTTTGACAGTTGAGTTAATATTTCAGCCAGACATTGCACTTCCAGTCCAATCTACTGAATCAAATTGCTCCTCGCATAAGATGTCCCTTTCTATGATGCACAGTCTTCTTCATGAAGAGATAGACTCTTTTTGTAAAAAGGTACCATCTTCAGAAATTCATTGAATCTGCATTTTGAAACAAGTATTGTTTTACTCTGGGGGATTTCACTTTAGTTCTTTTATTGAATTCCTTACCTGAAGTGAATAGTTAATTTTGTAAAAATGACACCTGTTTTCTGCTAAATGTGACAACTACAGCATTTTTTTTAATGGGACCTCACGTGCACTCATCTTTTTGGAGTTCTTTGCGATCGGAATTTTTGTTGTTTGGTGTTTTTTTCCTATTACAGTTTTCATTTTGTTTCACTTTATGAAATAACATAGGTTGCTGCTGAAAATTTGACTAGAAAGCCCTTCATTAACTGGGCTGTCAAGAGGGTTGCTAAGTCTCTTCAGGTCCTTTGGCCGCGTTCTCGGACCAGTGTATTTGGTTCAAATGCAAATGGTTTGGCTCTTCCATCCAGCGATGTTGACCTCATAATTTGCCTTCCTCCTGTAAGAAATTTGGTAAGTTGCAAAATGATTTGTATTTAGTCTCTCAAGACTCACATTTTGTTATGGGCCTCACCTGTTATTCATGTTGCTATTACTCCATTGATTCCATGGATTCCTAACTACGCAAGTTATTTGCCAGGAACCCATCAAAGAAGCAGGAATTTTGGAAGGTCGAAATGGCATTAAAGAAACATGTCTCCAGGTATCCGTTTATCCTCTGTATTCTACAATGGTTCAGATGTATGTATTCGAACCTATTAAGTTCATCACCCCATTATAAACTGGGGTGATTTTCATGTAGTCTAATATAGTAGATTTTGCCATGTTAATTCAACATGTTCTAGCCTTGTATATCAAATTGATCTAGTACACCGTATTGACCTATTCTTTTCTGTATATGAAGTCTTTATCATTAATGTTGAAAATCCAATTTAAAAAGATTCTGGACTTGAGGAAAAAGATCTAGCCTTAAATCCCGAAAGAAAATGAGGCTCAATATTGAAATGTTAAAGTCACGAAATACAGATTATCTATCAATCTGACTTTGATCCAAATAGTTTTCTGGGTTTACAGTCACATCTTGAGCCCAAGTTAGTGAACCTTGAGCAAAATGCAAACTCAACCAAATGGGTAGCCAGACCACACAAAAATTTGTCAGTTTAACCAGTCAACAGATTTCTAAATTATTGCGTCACATTAAAATCATATAAAATGAAATGTTTAGAAGAGGTAACAAGATTTTGGGTTCGTTAAAGCCATGCTACCTTCTAAACTTTGTTCCTGCTTCGGTTTTTTTTTTTTTTTCTTGTGTTCTCTTTCTAAAAGTACTGATACCCATGTTTGTCATTCCAGCATGCAGCTAGATACCTTGCCAATCAAGATTGGGTTAAGAATGATTCACTGAAGACCATAGAAAATACAGCTGTAAATCTCCTCCTGGACTGTTTTCGCATTTATGTCCTTGTCTATATTTGCTGGTTTTAGGAGGACAGAAACTTGTTCTCTTAACTCCAAGTAGATGGATTATGACGGATTTTCCACTAATTTATTAGTATACTATTGCCTGCAGATTCCTCTTATCATGCTCATTGCCGAAGTTCCTTATGATATTAATGATGCAAATATAATTTCCTCCGGTGCTCGGTCACCAGAAGTACAAACAGGACAGATAAATGTTCCTAAAGGTCGTAATTCCTCTGATTCAGAGGGCCTTTCTTTGTCAAACATATCTAAGCCAATGATGAACGGCAACACTTTTGTGAAATCAATTCGAATTGACATCAGTTTTATGTCATCAACACACACTGGGCTCCGAACCACAGGACTGGTAATTGTCGGAGCTTCTGATCGCTTTATCCTTTGGATGTAGGTTATACGCTTTTTTGGCATTTTAAGATGTACGTTTCAATTGAAAAGGATGTTTTATTACTAGCTTTGATTTGCACTTTTTTAAAAACATTTTCTCTGGTATTAATTGCAAAATGTTAGACCATTTACTTGCATTCTTAAATCTTCCGTTCTAAAGAAGAGATGTACAGCTATCTTTTCAGTAGTCTATATGCTTAATATTAGAGGGCAATAATTTAGCCCTTTTGGATTTATAGGTCCACATTAAATATATGCACTTGAATTTTAAGTTGCCTGCTAATTTGTATAAGTGAGATTTACAGCACAAAATGGCTTTTGTCTCCAGAGATTTCTATCTACGTCAGATAATTTGTATCACAACAGCCATTTTTTCTATCAGTCTGACAATATTCATAGAATTGCATGAAAAAAATAGTCAATGCATTAAACTTGCCGGCTCTGGCTGGTACAACTGGTTCCCTCTGGTTTATGGTGCCAAGAATCCAGGATTAGTAGAAAGTAGAAGGGAGGACGAAAAAAGGAAAAGTTGTGGCAGCCGGACCACCATCTGTGGGAACCAACCCCTGCTTTTTTTGTTCTTCTTTTTCCCTCTCTCCTCAGTGTCCTAGGGTAGAGGTGTTTGAGGGCTCCGGATTAGAGACGCAGGCAGATAGTCCTTTTAAAATCTATTCGAAAATTATAAAATCATTCTCTGATTATCACTAGTTTTCATATCAACCCACGAAATTATGAAAGGATGAAATTATTTTAATAAATCTGGTGAATTCAAATTTTTAACCTGCTGAACTGCGGAAGAGGATTTTTTTTATATCCTTCCAGATAAAACATTACATTAATATCTTGACTTCGGTAGACAATTATAATAAGTGAAAAGATGAGTTAATCATCTATTGCTATCCATTGTTCTCTTAGATTCACTTATGCAGGCTGTTCATGTTTCAAGCTTCTATTTTATCATTTCTTGGTTCTGTGTTCAGGTTCGGCAGCTTACTGAGCAATTTCCTGCATCCATCCCTCTGGCTTTGGTCCTCAAACAATTCTTGGCAGATCGTAATTTGGATCACTCGTACTCTGGCGGTTTGAGTTCTTACTGTTTGGTCAGATTTCTTCATTTTTCATCTCCCTTCTTTGTTTATTAAGTGTTGGTTTCCCATCTATTATTTTCCTGTTCATAATATTTTCTCAAAAGCTGTGCATTGTTACTTCAATATTTATCCATTATTTGGCGAACTTTCTGCTCACCATTTTTACTCTGCATATATCAAACAGATTAATAAAGAATTATTTTTCGGTGAAACGGTTCGTATTTTCCTTAATGAAATAACCTCTAATATTTTGATCGCTGACTATCAATATGGAGCGTATCAGGTGTTTCTGTCCTACCTACTTCGTATGAATCCCGTTTGTGGAATTGATGATTAGTTTGGCATCAGCTGATCTGACATCGGAATCTCATTTTCACCAACTTCGTTGGGTCTTTAATGTTTGATTCTATATCTGACCTCAGTGATGGGATGTGAAAGAGAGGATTCAATATAAAATTTCTGGATTCCGTTCGGGTTAGATCCTGCTGAATCCAACAGCTGAATTATGAGCTTAATCTGCCTGTAACCCAAATAAAACTCATTCAATTCTTTGGTTGAAACTTCGCCCAGTCATAATTTTTTTTGCTTTTTTTCTCTGTTTTTAAGATCTATATTCCTTGGATGGGGTGAATTTTTTTGGACTAGTTATCAGACAACTCGTGTTGCCAACGTGTCCCATTTCATCATTTTTCTGTAGGGCTATGACTCATCAGATTGAAAATTGTCTGCAGCAAGAACATACCTTTGCTTTCGTCTTCTACCAAGAATTTTGAATGAGAAAACACTAGTTTCGTGCTATTCAATCACAGAACGGTTAGACTTCACATTAAGAAGTGTCTTTGGCCATTACAAATCAAAGTTTTCACTCCGAGCCATGCTAGAAATCCATGCCCGTTACTCAATCCTATTAATACTGTAGAATTTCTGGATTATAGAATTCCTGGATTGTCCGGTTCATTGTTCATTTTATCATGACATCCCTTTTTTGAGGACCAGCACTGATGTTTCTGTAAAAAGCTTACAGGAAACTGAAATCTGTCACTGCACTTTAAAACTACACATTCTTCATGTGCGGTGGAATGCCCCTAGGCTGGCACCGAGTCTTCTTGTTATGATTTTTTGCAGCAAACCTTAAGACCGTGGACATTACTTCATATTAAATCTGTTGCTGGCGGAGGTCCTTTGGCTATCTAACCTCCATAGTGCCTGTCCAACTATACTGGACTTGTGTCATTGCCTGGTTATCTAACTACGACATTTCAAGTACACATTAAGTTTTTACTTCTGTAATTTTGTTTTCTCTTTTTATTTTGAGCCTGTATTTTCTCGCCTTCAATGCGAATGTGTTAGGATCCCACAGCAGGGACTAAAACAACGACAGAACAATGGTAGCGACAGAGGAAATCAACTAAGAGAAATGGGAATTAAACTCCACTGAGATAGATAAGAGAACAGAACAGAAGAAGGTTTCCGGGGGAAACCCTTGAACAGTTGGGGACGAATTCGAGAGCGCCCCACTCTCCTGCTGACTTCTCCCAAAAGTTCCCCACAATGAGGACTTCTAAGGGTCTTTATACCCATACTCCTTAATGGGCCCTTGCCCCAGCTTCCTTTGACCCACCTACCTCTTAACTTTCCCTCTCCAGGTTTAAGTAACCCAGACATTGGGCCTGGTATTGGGCCCAACAGTTCCGGACCTGACAGAATGTTGATGGCCTTCTAAATAAAATTAGATAAATTATTATTTTTCTAAAATTTCCTCTATAACATTTTTATGGCTCCAGTACTTGTACAATACTCAATATTCTTGTTCACGTTTTCTCCCCCCATATTTTAGCAACCTTTTGAAAACATTTTTAGGAAATGCCTTCACGTCATTCATGCTACCTAAAAGTTATATTTGATAATGATGACTTTTATGCTCATATTCCTAGTTTACTTTCGTGTTTTTCTTCAACTTGAGGATGTTCCTTATCTGCCAGCCTTGTGCAGGTTTTATTGATTATACGGTTTCTGCAGCATGAGCACCATCTTGGTCGTTCCAATAGTCAAGTAAGAAAACCTTTGGTTTGCTTGTTTCAACCGTTACAGCATTGTTCCTTTCTCAGGCACAAATAAGTGCACTTAATATGTAGCGTCATATAGGCACCTACCCATTTTGGTTGTGTTTGCACCTATCGTTTTAGATTGATCCATCAGAATATTGCAGTCACCTCGAGGTGATGTGATGGGGGCTTAAAACCTTCTTTCACAATAAAATTTTGGACATTTTGTGAGTCTGATTCGCGTGTAGAGTTTGTTTTGCTCATTGAAACTGTGACATAGATGAGGTGAACCAGGCTAATTCTCACTACTACTCGACTGATACTTCTTCTTTTTTTCCTTCTCTTTAAGGAGTACCTGAATGATGAAAGACAGAAAGAACTTTTATTTGTGAACTTACATTGATGTAGCATTTTTTACGAGGGCAGTGATCCGTTTTTCATTCGTTTTTGACTGTCATTAAATTGCAATATAGATAGAGTGCTGCTCAAAATTAACATTCAAACAAGCGCAGCAAAGTCTGTTCATCACTTCTCTGGACCGCCTCCATGTCACCAACTGTTGGGACTTTTTTTCTGTCTGGTAACCATGTTAAGAGTGTGGGAATCTGTCACTTGAAGCTACTATCCTCCTTCCCGAAAGCTTTCATGTGATAACTGTTTTCCTACAGATTTTGTTGACTCTGTTGATGCCTCTAGAGCGCTTATGGTTCTGCGAATGGGCCTATATAGAATAATCAGTATGAAGAAATGAAGCATGTGAGTTAGACAAACAACACGAGAAAATTAAGAAGATATGGAGGACATGATTGGACCTGTTTTGTTAAATATTGTACAAAGCATACTCGTCTGACTTGTTGTTCTCTTATTTTTTATCCTGCTTTATCATTTACTTTTCTTCTCTGTGTGTTTGGTGGCAGCAATCATATAATGGGCTTGGTGGAGGATTAACCCCTTTGGTTCTCCTTCAGATGAATATTGCAACCTTGAAGAATGTATTTGATTTTCCAAATTCCACGATTAGTGATGACATTGAAGTTTAGATTTGAAAAAAACCCTACTGGAAGACCAAAGAAGCCAAGAGGACTAGGAAGAGAAAGAACTGTAGTTCTCAAATAATGATTGGCAAGAGTACTGTTGCCTATCGTTTCATCTTGTGGCTGCCGAAAAGCCCTCTCTTCTGCCTTCTCTTGTTTTTGCTGGTATAGATGATGATACATGGTATTGATCACTCTTGAAAAACATCCCAGATAGGTTCATAGAACAAGTGGCTGTCAAAGCTACTTCCTTTCCTGGAAACTAGATGCATCTTGGCTAAAATATGAGAATCCCATAATTTCTTTAGTGTTTACATGTTGTATGGTGGTTCAGCTTCTCTCGGGTCTATTGAACGCTCATCAGTCAAGATAGATATGTTATCATTGATGACTCAGCCGTGATAACTTTATTTGTGAAGATAGTGATGTTATTGTATGATTTCTTTGCTTCAGAATACCCTTCTCTGGTGTTTGTAATTTGGGATGTATATCACAGTCTAATTCGTTTGTTTCATATCTTTGGTTTTCAGAATCTGGGAAGCCTACTGATGGACTTTCTCTACTTTTTTGGGTATGCCTGTTGCAGCTAATAAGTTCTGACATATAATTCTTTCTAATGAGATTCTCTTTATTAAGGAATATATCAAACGTTACGGGTAATTATTGCATTCGATTTTTGCTTCGCCTTGTAATTCAAAGTGTTATTGGATTGTAATTTCTTAATTTTTTTCTCACACTGATGCTAAACTTTGTTTCTCATGTTCCACCTATGATCAAGTCTTAGATGACATCTGTCTATGGTAATGTGTTGTTATTAGGCATCCACGTGTGCAATAAATGGATCGAATAGGCATGCATATGTAATCCTTCTATTTTGACTTGATAAAAATATTGGTGTGGATATTATTTGAAGACTAAAATTGTTACTCTTCTTTCAATGCTGACTCGATTGAGGGGATGGAGTCTATGATCAATCTGTTAATGAATGAGAAAACATGTATTAACGGAACGTTATTGTACAGACACTTTTACTATCAAACATTTAGGCGTTTTACAAACATATACCGTCCACAGTAAAAATGGACTTTTCAAATTTATTTCCATTTTTTTAATATTTTATGTAAGCACCAATGTCGCTCGTCAATCGAATTCCTTTACATCGAAGGCACTTAAGCCAGGAATCATGACCTCCTCTTCAGACTTGTGAAAATGTTTTTCAGGCTTCTGCAGTCATCTAATGATTTCAAGATTTCTATTTGTTGTCAGAAATGTGTTTGATCCTCGTCAAATGCACGTGTCAATTCAAGGAAGTGGGATCTATATGAAAAGAGAAAGAGGACACAGGTTAGGAAACCTCTTTAGATATGGGAAAGTTTACTTTCGTTCTCCTGATATTCATTCTGTATTGGTAAACTCATTACCAATTTAAAAACGTTTTTTTTATGTTGACTCTCATTTGGTTTTTCAAGTTACTCCTTGATAATTTGAATTTGTGTGCAGCATTGATCCAATTCACATTGATGATCCTCTTTGTCCAACAAATAACGTGGGGAAAAACTGCTTTCGTATACATCAATGCATCAAGGTTAGGATCTAACTTCTGCAATCGCTGCTACTTTCTTCTGAGGTGTTATATTTGACGATCTTGTGATTATTTACGTTGACTAATCCACCTTCTTGGCATCCAAGATTTAGAGGACTTAATTGCTTTAAAAGGTCGTGATATTCAGTTGGAACGTCTTTTTCTAGGCATTATCTAGATGTTACACGATGTATTACTTTATCACTCATTTTACTTATAGGCCTTCAAACTGGTTGGTGGATAGAGTTTTTCTTTTGGTTCATCAAGGTTGCTTTGAAACGACGACAGAGTTGACCCTTCCATGTTGAGAATTTTGTATCTGGTGTATTTTTTCGATCTTATCAATGTATTCAAGGTAATATCAAACCGTCCTGGCCACATAGCTGAACGGTACTTTCCTTTCACGTTTTATTGTTGTTATTGTATATATAAAATAAATATTCATAAAATTTAAAAATCAGATAGTTTGTGTTTTGAATAAGAAAAAATTAAATATATGACATAAATATTTAATGGACGTGTTCTTATGATGCTAATAGTGTGTACAGATACTAATATATTACTGGTATCTTTTATGCGTTTTGGAAAGTGGTCACCTGAGTTCCTTGCCTCGCTGCATAGACAGTAGGCCCTGGACCACCACCATTATGAACTTAGTTGCCTTAATAATCTTGACTCTAGTACAGATTTTCCTCACATCTTGGAGAGCTGATTTTCAACATGTCTATTGTCCACCAATCTGTCTCATTGTCCACCAAGCTGCTATTTCATATGACTTTGTCCATTGAGTCGACGCAACCTCAATAAGTTTTTCTGAATCTACGATTTAATTTTCTGAGTTATATGTTGCAGGCTTTTGCTGACGCTTATTCTGTGATGGATAATCAATTAACATCCCTGCCCAGTGGCTCTGATTCGAAAAATCATGTGCCTTTTAGGCTACTGCGAAAGATTATCCCCAGCATAGATTGTGAGTGCACTTGATCGTCGTAAAAACAATTTGATTACTCAAGGGAGGTAACTATTTCGACAAGTATTTTGAAGTCTATTGCGTTTAGTAGCATGTCACTGGTAGCACCTTAATTTTAAACGTTGTACATAATATGGTATGGTTACATAATCATCCCTGCCATTTTTTACTATAGGTTGATGCCTGATTTTGGTATTTCCTCATAAGCGAGTACAACTCCGCTGTTTGTGAGATATCCCCCTCCATCTATCGTACTTCTCGCCCATTACTACGTCACATTTGATGAACCACGATTATGTAATGGAAGAGGAAGGAGATTCCCTTAACTGAACATTCCCACTTCAAGACTGTGCTGAAGAAAATTGATACATAAAATCTCCCGAATGCCTACGTTTTCTTGTCTTCTGCAAGCTATGCTCTCAGGTAATCCCATCCACTTTTTGGCCTCCAGTGAAATTTTCAATTTTCTTTTAGTGATGAGAAACATTCGTAGCTCGTAAAATTTATACATATTGGGTAGATTGTTCATTTTTCTATTGGTAACCAATCGTAATATTTCTCATTTAAGAGAAATCAGGGACATAAATTTGTGAATGGTCACTTTTCTGGTCCATTGGAAACGTAAACGACGTCAAAACTCCCCATGGATTACAAAAGAACATTCAGCTTCCTCGCCGATATATCAAGGTGATAATTTGAGAGGAATAACTTTAATATCTGTATTTACAGCTAGAGGATAAACGTGTGCAAGAATACTGAAACATCAAATAGTGAATAGAATTGCTGGTATTTCCCCAAATAAAGCTTATCTTTCTATCATCTTTAGGACACCTTTCAGATTCCAGGGCAAGGATGTAAATTTTGGAATCCACATATTAGTCGTTCAGAAACAGCTTTTGCATTGAGTCAAGTTAAGGCATATGATGTCAATCTAACCTAATTTTATACAAAAAGGTACTTGTCCAATATTCATGTCCAAGACTCGTAAGAAAGTGACAAAACGTATCAATGCTAAGGATGAGTCAGAGTTGGTTGCAATCTATAGACTATTTTGAAGTGTTATCTATCTTTTCTTGGCTATCATTCTAGTATTATTTATATTACATGCTTACTTATGAAGGGCCTTGTCTCATTCTATCAACTTTCTTCTGGAGATATTAACAAAATAGCAAACAGAAACGATCCAACTAAGGAAATGCGAATATTTTTCCTTGGTTAATTCAGTTATGTTGACTTCTCATCAAATTGTCAGTGTTTGTTCATTGGTGATATTTTCTGGCATTTAGTAATAAAACCATTTTTCTTTAAATTAAGCACTAGCTCGTGCAAATTGAGAATGCGACTTACCCATCATGAGTCAAGAAACTCTCCCTAATGAGTAAAGGAGCTGTTTTCAGCAGGATGATGAAGGAAGCTAGAAAAGGTTTTTGTAGCACCTGCCAGTGCATTTTCCCGCCATTGTTTTGCTGGTCTATCGGTGGGATTGAGACCAGACACGCATTCCAGGAACTCCTGAGTTTCCCTCGCAAGAGTCGCTAAACATTAAAGCTCAGAAGTGACGTCACTGCCCAGATCATTATGTCGAAGGTTAGCGACTTTTCTCCTGCTTTTGCATCATGCACGAAAGCCAGTCATTAGACTTTGCTTCTTGGTACTTTGGAGGATAAGACTGCACTAAAGCAATTTTCATATCGTAACATGTGTTTGAGCATGTTCAAGGCCATCTGCTTGATTTAGTGCGGAACAGTTTCACAATTCTTGTCCAGAATTTACTTCCAGCACAAAAAGCTCTCGTTCTTATCTAATATTCTGGAACTGGAAAATTTTAAATGCTCCAACCATGATCTATGGTCTAGCACTGGGTCAATTTAATCAGATTGATTTCTTTTCTAAGAACTGCACAGGACAGCTTTGAAATCGCCGGATGCTCATAAAGGTTTTCACAGGCTTTTAATAAAGGGCGCTTAAATTTTTTTTTGTTATTTTTCTGAATCTGAACTTGATAAAGCTAAGGAACTCGGATCAGACATGCAGGTCTCCAAAGGCACTGTACCTGGCTTAGGCCTCATCTTTGATGGGCTTAAACAGCAGAATGTTGTTTCCCTTTTGGTGTGAAGTATTGATCATAGTCTTATAGGTTTTCCCAGTTGGTATGAGTTCTAAAGGGTCAACACTACCTCTATATTTGACGTCTGTGTCAAAGTTTCCACATTCTTCTGATAAGTGACATAATACCTCTAAACATCATCGCCTCCTAACCTGCTCTGCCCTTCTGCACCTCGCCAGATTCGAACCCAACTGCTTGATGGAGTTTATGCGCTTAATCAGTAGTGGTACTTCGAGGCATCAATTCTGGACAGGAGTCCAAACAGGAAGCATGGCATCACAATCCTCCTTTACCAGAAGGTATGGACAGAAGCCCCCCACTTACATTTTTTCTGTCATAAAATTCTTTTAGAGGCTCCTTGTGCTTCCACCCTTTTGGACCACGGTAAAAATAAATAATAATAATAATAATAATAAAAACCTTTAAAGCTACTCTTATTCGTTTTTCAATACCATATTTTTCAGTGTGTGGTAGCTCTTGTATCCTTTGACTGAAGCGGATAAGATCTCAAATGCAGTTGACTTTGGTCCCTGCGGACCTAAATGGCTATAGTTTACTTGCTCCGACTAGGCTGTTCTGACCTCTTTGGAGATCGGCTATCTCGCTTTGTAGACGATCATCTTGATCGATCATAGTTTCCACAACCTCTGTTTTTACTTCACATTATGCGGGAGTTCCCCGCCGCCCCTTCTTTCTTCAATATCAAGTCAACTGCCCTGTTGGTCTCGCAGGTGGGACCGACCACCGGATTCGAAACCCTCCACGTGGGCACCAGGGCAGTCGCAGTCCCAGAAGAAACTCGTGAGAGGATTGGGCTGCCCTGTGTACCATCTAGAACACGAGAGAGCAACTCAGATTGTCGCTCACACCAGGCAACCCTGTGGGACCCAAAGAGAGAGCCTCCTTGAAGCTGGGTTCTTGTCTCCTGCCAGAAAGACCTCGCTCTCTTCCAAAGCCTAGCTTTCATCCTCCGGCTTCCTCCCTCAACACAAGTTTTTCTGGGTTACTTAGTCCGGAAGCTTTTTTTGGCAAAATCAGACGGAGGAGATGGTTGTGGGAGGAGATATTAAATATCAAAAATGGTGTTCTCTGCTTGCACAGGAGACAGACCACCGGCATTACCGATGGTGCTGCCGCTTCTCGCAGCCGCCGGCCACGGCGGTGGCCAGCTCCTGATGGTGCTGCTGGTCCCCTTCCTGCTCAAGATCCCCGCACGCCGGTACGCGCCGCTGGTGCTTGGGGACCTGGCCTTCTCCTCCAGGCTGTTTTTCTTCCGGCTCAGCCGGATTCTCTTCCACGCCCAACCCGCCGCCGCCGGTGGCGGCGATGGCCGGTGGGGGAGGACCCTCCGGCTGGTGGTCTCCGGCAGGGCTCACGGCGGCCAGCGGTGGGCCGGCCCCGACGAGGACAGCCTCCATGCGGTCTCCATGCTCGTCCTGTGAAAGAAAGCTCCCCCCTTGTTTCTCAGTGTTAATGATGTGAATGATCATCGTGAAGAACTTCCGACCGGTCAACTACTGTTGCTAGAGTTAGTGAGAGACGGTTCCTTCTAAACCAAGATCTTCGCCGAGGCAAAGAACTTTGGTTCCACTGTTGTCATCTCCCGTTTATCTTGGAATCAAGATCTACGACTGTTCAAAGTCCATGGAGTAATACCAAACCTAGCCGGCCGCTCTGTTCAAAGTCAACTCACGGATAATGCGTTGCACTAGCAGAGAATAAGAGAGGACTCCCTCGGGAAATCGCTGCAAGCTTGAGCCATCGTCAATCGAACGCAGTTCGCCAAAGCTTCACGGCGTTGCAGAGAAGGGCGCTGCGGACCAGCCATCGGACTCTAGCTCTCTTGGAACCCAGCAGCCGCCTTCTCTCTCTCTCTCTCTCTCTCTCTCTCTCTCTACCCCCCCTTAGGGGTTTCAATGGGGCAAGTCGGACCTGGGCCTCTTAACAAAGGCTGGTGTACTGTCGTCCAACTGTTCTTTCGGTTACCTTAAAAGTTAACGCCTATCATTTCGCGAGTCCAACTGTATCTGACCTCCTGAGAGCGGGAAGCTTTGACTTGGGGAAGGATCCAGTCAGAGAATACCCACCCCCCCACCCCCCACCCCGCTTACCTCTGTCCCTGCTCGCCGTTCCTGACTAGGGCTCCGTATGTGGGCCACAACGAGGTGGCGGCGCCACACGTGGGCCGAGTCAAACCGAAACCACGTTTCTTTCATAATGTTGTCTGGTGGTAGTACGGCCCTTTCGGCGGTCCGGGCTGAGTCAAGCGTCCAAGGCTCGGCCCAGATAGCCCCACCCTGATCCTCCCTCCGCATTTACCTATCCTAGCGAGCGAGAGAGAGAGAGAGAGAGAGAGAGAGAGAGAGAGAGAGAGATGAGGAGAGAGTCTGCTCTGGAATGGGCTCAGCCCAATGCATTCCAAGATCAGAAAGTTTGAGGCAATCCCCGATGCAACTTACAGTTTCCGGAAAGCAGTTTGCTTTTTTGGAAAAATCCCCGCCTTTTCAAGTAATATATCTTCGCCAGCGTCGGAGACCGGAATGGGTCTTCTGCGTGTTTCCACTTACATCCCGCAAAATATCTTCTTCTACCTTCTCTCTCTCTCTCAATGGGTTTCTCTTAAGAGTTCTGGTCTCCCCTTCTCCCCCGTCGGAAGCAGCAGGAAGAGGTTGAGCTGCCTTCGAACTTCCAGCGCTCGTTCGAATTGCCAGAGATGGCGAACGGCTCTTGGGCCCGGCGGCGGGAGCAACCGGGAGATTTCGTGCGGACATTCGTTGCGGTGGTGGTGGTGCTGCAGCTCGGCCTGCACGCTGCGGCGGAGTTGCAGGCGCCGGCGGCGAAGGAGCCACCATCGGCGACGGTGGAGGTTGAGGAAGGGAAGAGATCGCACCACCACCGCCACGCCTACGCTGCCATGATCTACATGGGCACGCCGAGGGACTACGAGTTCTACGTCGCCACGCGGGTCATGCTGAGGTCCCTCGCGAAGCTCAACGCCGCAGCCGACCTCCTCGTCATCGCCTCCGCCGACGTCCCCACCGCATGGCAGCGAGCACTGTTAGTTTCCTTTTCCTCCGCACAAAGTGAAAACGGCCATTATCGCCGCCGTTACACCCCGTATGTCGTGTGCAGGAAGGAAGAAGACGGGGTGAAGGTGGTGGTGGTGGAAAACCTAAGGAATCCCTACGAGCAGCAGAGAAACTTCAACCAGAGATTCAGGCTGACACTCAATAAGCTCTACGCGTGGAGCCTGGTGGAGTACGAGCGCATCGTCATGCTCGACGCCGACAATATCTTCCTCCAGAACACCGACGAGCTCTTCGGCTGCGGCGAGTTCTGCGCCGTGTTCATCAACCCCTGCATCTTCCACACGGGGCTCTTCGTCTTGAAGGTGCGTCTTGAAGGGGGGGATCTTCTTCTCTGCAAACCCGGCCACCTTCACCTAACTGGCGGAGGTTTTTCAACTTTTGCTACTACAGCCGTCGGCCGAAGTCTTCAAGGACATGCTTCACGAGCTGGAAGCCGGCAGGAGGAACCGGGATGGAGCAGACCAGGGCTTCCTTGTGAGCTACTTCCCTGACCTGCTGGACAGAACGATGTTTCATCCGCCGGGGAACGGTTCTAAGCTCGAGGGCACCTACCGGCTTCCTCTGGGCTACCAGATGGATGCCTCCTACTACTGTAAGCGCCTCTCTCACCCTTTCTCTCATCTCTTCCCGACGATGAGAGAGAATCACGAATCACTCAGACGGCGCCTTGTCTGGTGCAGACCTGAAGCTCCGGTGGAGGGTTCCATGCGGGCCGAACAGCGTGATCACCTTCCCCAGCGCGCCATTGCTGAAGCCCTGGTACTGGTGGTCGTGGCCGGTGCTGCCACTGGGCCTCTTGTGGCACGAGCAGCGCCGCAGCTCGCTTGGGTGAGAGACACACCGCAGTAATACCTGCCTCGCGAGATTGATGCCAACGAGTATAGCTAAGCCCTTTGAGGCATTTTGTCGAACAGGTACGGCGCAGAGGCCTCGGCCGCGATAGCCCAAGCCGTCCTGTACATAGCGATCATGGCCATCACCAGGCTCGCACGGGGGAACCTGTCGAAGCTGTGCTGCAGCCGGCGGCCGGAGAAATGCTCCGCCTTTCTCCATGTTGTCATCAGAGGAGCGGTCGTCTGGTGCCTCCTGGCGGCTTACACGGCGCCCTTCCTGCTCATCCCCCGCACGGTTCACCCTCTCGTGGGCTGGCCGCTGTACTTACTCGGCTCCTCTACGCTGGCTTCTGTCGCCGCCGGCGCATTCCTCCTGCCGCCGGTGGCCGTGCTCACGCCGTGGATGGCGATCGCCGGCTCCCTTGCGGTCATGGCGTGGCCCTGGTACTCCGACGGCATCGTCAGAGCGCTGGCGGTGTTCGGCTACGCCTTCTGCTGCGCCCCCTTTCTTTGGGTCTCGGCGACGAAGGTGATGGGCTCCCTGCGGCGGGACGCCTCCCAGCTGCCAGAGTCCGTCAAACTCTGCTGAGCGTTGAAAAATTGTACTTATTTCTTTGGAGAAATACAACAGATCATCATACATGTAGAAGATGCGAGTGTTATATTACACACGGGGGTGTATAAATGAGAAGGGTTGAGGATCTTCACGAGGATTCGGCTTAAGAACCTGTTAGCTTGGGCATTTCTCTGGGCCTGCTGCGCCTCCCCAATACGGAGATCAAAAGCTGAAGAATAATTACATGGGTTGGTAGCAATACGCCGGCTAAGTTCGGAGAAATAATGCCAGAAATTCATCTGCCCAAATGGGTGAGAAAAAGGTCAAAAACCTTTCACATTAGACTGCGCATGGCCTGGTCAATGACCTCTAACACTCCCAATGAAGAGCATGTTCAGAACGCCTCTCCGATTGGTTCAGGGATTGAATCAAGCATCAGCCGATCGTAGCAAAGTACCCAGACTGAAGGGCTCCTCAATAAGATTCTCATGTGGTACCTCCTCTCGGCCGTTGAAGAGACTCCATAGATCGCCAAGGCCGGCGCTTTCGTGCCCTTTGAAGACTACACGACAAAAAAGCTTCCAGAATGGAACTCCTGGCACTGGAGGGGACGACTTCAGGTCAAGAAATCTTCGTCTTGGCATGGCCCTCGTCTAAGCATGTTTAGAAGCTCCAACTGCTTGGGAAGGACGAGCTCAGCTTCATGACCCTGGGCTGAGAAATATCTCTCCAGTACCATCTGAGGAAAATTGGCAAGTAAAGACCACAGGGAAAATTGAAGAAGTACGCCTCAGAACACTTTATATGGAGAAAAGTTTCATACCACTGCGGCGTAGGAGTCGATCTTCCCTTGGCGAGCAGACCTCTTCAGACCCCTGGAAGGTAAAGCAAACAGAAAATTTCATTTCCACTCTTAAAACCATCATCAGAATCCATAATTAGAGAGGAAATTTTGGTTTAGACTGCCAGATTCGTGACTCTGCAAGATATCATTGGATTAAAAACAGCAGTCTTTGTGAAGATTGGTTTCTTCCAAGGGATGGAAAACAGGTTATTGAGACAAAAAAGAGAAGAAACTGATAAAATATTTATGCTGTAACTTCTACATCTACCATTGTTGAACAAAAATTCAAAGGAATACATTTGTATGGTGTAATCGTCATCACACCCTCTTTGATAAAAGAAATAGGCATTTAAGTTCTGATAGCTTTTATGATTTCATCTCAATCTACAGACCTCGGAAGATGTAGAAATCAGTAAATATCCAACCTTCATCAGCGGTCGTCAGAAGGGGAGAGAGAAGAGTGAAATACTCATTTGATTTCATTTTTAATAAAAAATCTCCATCTAGATCACAGATTACTGGAGTTCATGTTTATAAGGCAATTTGGCGGAGCAAACTCAACCAAAAATTCCACAAACTGCAGCCAGTGTGTGAGATAGCTGTAGAACCCACAGCTCCAGTGTGCTGGTTTGCTAATCACACCGAGGATCAAATCGCAAGCAGGTGACAATGAGCTCAAGCTGAGTGAGAGTCAAGAAGCAGATACCGACTGAAAGAACTTACGTATCTATCATATAGTCAAGGGCCTCCACTGACGTCCCATGTTCATCTTGCAGGAAAACTCTCCAGCCGCTGAATCAATCAGAAGGTTGGAGTCATCTAAGAAAATGAATGCACCATAGATGGAAATATAGCTTCCGAATGATTAAATAACTGAGCATATCAATGAAGAACGGTAGAAGTGAAGAACAGAAGAGAGAAGGAAACAGCGGTCACCTCTCCGCAGCGCGCACGGCTAGCCTTCCTGCAATGCTACGGACTTTGTTCGACTGCACCGTCTCCTTCCCATCGTGAGACCTCGGGAGCCCAATGATGAACTCATCCACCTCCTGAATTTCTCGAAAAACGAAAATTAGCGGGAAAATAGGATCGTCAAGAACCGAAATGGAAATGGAAGCCCTAATTCCCCCGCTCGGACCTCTCGCTTGGCAATCTCCATTATGCGTGTCTCCAGTTTCTGCCCCCGCATCTCCAACACCTGCTAGAGGAACGGAACTGAGAAAAACGAGGAACTCAATGGAGAATCAAAGAAAAGAAAGAGGAACGGAAGGAACCGTATTCGCTCACGATGAGGGGTCGAGGGGGGGCCAGGCCCTTCCCAAGGGCGAGACCGGTCCTGGAATTCCCCAAGTCGACACCCAAGCTAAACCCAACGCTCCATGTGGGGTGTCTTTCCCGCCGGAGGGCATTCGGCAGCAGAGCGGGGTCAGAAGGGAGAACCCCGCTAGCCGCTAGCCCATCATCCAGAGAACGGGGAGAGGACGCCACCTTCACGTTCCCCGCGGCCTTATCACCCCAACGAAAAGAGGGGTAACGGCCGCAACACGGCGATCTACTCTCAAATTTCCGCTGCAGGGTCCACCCAGGGACTCCAGATGGGGTAGGACAGGGCGACAGAGCTGCTACCGGTGGCGGTGCCGCCGCCGGCGAAGAGCAGGGAAAGAGTAGCCGCTGCAGCATCCTCGCTGCGGATGTACTCCGATAACTGATCCTGACACTCCCTGGCCGACCAGGTGTCGCCCTCTCTCCCACCTCCCGGGGGACAACCAGCCTATTAGCATACCCAACTGGGCCAATTTGTTCTTTCCATGACCAAATAAAAAGTTTCAGGTGAAGATGCTTTGGAATCATACAATTTAGCCAGATTACTGGATCACAATCTTCATTTTCTTCTATAAAATTTCGTCTGCTGAGATATTTAGATGCAGATTCTGCGTAAAAAAATAAAACTTGGTAAAACCTTTTTTGGATTTTTTGTAATCGATTGAATTTCATGGTAGAAAGTAATCCTGATTAGTACTTGGGAAGCTGGTGGCTGATGACATCCCAGAAAGTCGGAGGGATAACCCATTTGGGCTCGTGCATGGTAAAAACCAGGTCAAAGACATGCACAAGATCAGAGACGTGACACAAAGTCAAAGGATGCTGCCGGCCAGCTCATCTTCTTCAACAAAGTAATTGGTGGGCATCTATCTTCCGAAACGATAAGCACGAGACAGTGAAATTTATTCACAGATATGACTGAGTGACCTTCACCAGCGCTTTCGGTCGGCCACGTGATCTCTGCCCTCCAGCGCCGCCGTCGCAGGCAGCGGCATTCCGTTTTCTCATCGCCGTCGCCGCCGTCGCAGCAACGGACACAACAAAAAGACTCTGCTCTGGCTTCAGGTGGGGGCCAGCTTTTGATACCATACAAAACGGAAAAGGTCGTCTTTTTCTCCATCCTCTTCCTCCTCCCCACGCCCCGTTGTCGCCGCACCGCAGATATATGGTTGGGGGCAGGCGACCGTTGAGGCGGTGCCATGGTCGGCCCCGCCGCTTGCCAGAGCTGGTTTTCATCGAAAGGAGGAGAAGAGCCCGTGACTCAGACGGCAGCGGTTCCTCTCTGGCCATGGCTGTCTTCTTCTTCTTCTGCTGGTACATCTCCGGCGATATCGGTGACGTTTACTCTTCCGTCTCCGGCAGAGGAAGTGGGTCGTGGGAGGGAGGATTCTCGAGGGGCAGCCATCTGAGTTTTCCATAGCTCCTACTCCACCGGTGGAGGGCCGCCGGCCATGTTCTGGCCGGCCCAGCCAGCCGTTCCCGTCGGGTTTCTCCACGTGGTCCTGTCGCTGACAGGACCCTGATCGGACCACCACTTCCACAGCAGGATGGGTGAAAAGGTCTCGGGGAAAAAGGAGAGAGACGACCGTTGGGTCGACCACGGAGCCTCCCACCCGCCGGAGCACAGATATATCTGACTGTCTTCTTCATCTCCTCGTCCTCCTCCTGCATCTTCTGCATCTTTTTTCTCTGGCTGAGATCCGTCACATCCATAATGGAGTTTCATCTCGTGACACTCCTCGCTCTCTGCATCTTCGTCACCCTCCCGCCTTACCTCAGCGCCTGTGAGGCGAACTCCACCGTCGCACGCCGCCACCGCAGATGGGTCGGCCCGACTGGCTGGCGCGAGATCACCGTCGACGGTGGCGGCTCAGGCGACTTTCAGTCTGTTCAAGACGCCATCGACTCTGTCCCGGAGAACAACCGGCACAGAGTCCTCATAAACATACGCGCCGGCGTGTACATGTTGTAAACCTTCCTGCTCCCTGCAACTCTCAGTGATGGGCTTCCATTACTTACCATCCTCCCGTCCGTCGTCATCTTCCTGTTTCAGAGAGAAGGTCGTGATTCCAGCGACGAAGCCTTACATCACCTTTCAAGGGGCGGGGAGGAGGACGACGGTGATCGAGTGGCACGACAGGGCGAGCGACCGGGGCCCCGACGGCCAGCAGCTTCGAACTTACAACACGGCTTCTGTCACTGTTCTCGCCAGTCACTTCAGCGCCAGAAACATCAGCTTCAAGGTAAAGTAAACGGCTCAGCTCTTTCCCTCTGCGGAAGATTCTGCTTCAGTCATCACCGCCATGGTTGCTGAAACGAGTGGTGCCGGTGGTCTGCAGAACACGGCGCCGGCGCCGTTGCCAGGGATGGAGGGGTGGCAGGCCGCGGCGTTCCGCATATCCGGGGACAAGGCGTACTTCCTCGGCTGCGGCTTCTACGGCGCGCAGGACACGCTCTGTGACGACGCGGGACGCCATTACTTCAAGGACTGCTATATCGAGGGCTCCATCGACTTCATCTTCGGCAACGGCCGCTCCATGTACAGGGTAACAAAACCTCTTCACCCTCTGTGTATTTTCTTCTTCGCCGGAGCTGTTGCCGACGGCGGCGGCGCGTTGCTGTTGCAGAGCTGCCAGCTTCATTCGATCGCAACGAGGTTTGGGTCGATCGCGGCGCAGGACAGGAGGGGCCTCTGCGAGCAGACGGGCTTCGCGTTCGTGAATTGCAGGGTGACGGGGACGGGACCGCTCTACGTGGGCCGCGCCATGGGACAGTACTCGAGGATCGTCTACTCCTACACCTACTTCGACGACGTGGTGGCGCAGGGAGGGTGGGACGACTGGGACCATACGACCGGCAAGAACAGGCGAGTGTGCTCCGCCGATCAGAGGAGAGAACTGGGAAGGGAGAAGATTTTTCGATTAAACGCAGAACACTTGACCTGATTTCTCTTCCGGATTGTTGATCTTCTTCTTGAATCTCTCCAGGACGGCGTTCTTCGGTGTGTACAGGTGCTCGGGCCCTGGAGCGGCGGCGGTGCGGGGGGCGTCGTTGACGCGGGAGCTGGATTACCAGTCGGCGAGGCCATTTCTGGCGAAGAGCTTCGTCAATGGGAGGCACTGGCTTGACCCCTCCGACGCCTGAGGGAACCCCCCGCCGCCGCTACGACCGAACAGGCGGCATTGTTTTCAAGTGTGCATTCATCCAATAAACGCAACGCAAATTCTTCGCGAGATTCATTTTTTTCTCACCTAATAACGAACGGCAATCGATCGTCTGTTTTCTCTGTGCATTCGCTGGTCAACCCACCCAGGTGAAGGGAGAGCGATGAAATCTATATAAATAAAAAGCGGGGGTTGTTCGCATCACCATCAGGCAACTAAGCTTACCCAGGTCCGACCCTTCCGGGATTATCAGATAGATGGGCTATCAGATAGACTTCCGCTGCAAATCTAGCAATTTCCTTAAATATCTGCCCGAATTAAATACTGTCCTGGAGATAATTACATATCCATCGTTAAGCAAACTGAAGAGAAAATTAAGAAAAAACTGGGTAATTATTTTCTTACTTTCAGGAAAATAATTATTTAGGCATCATCCGAAAATATAATTATTTTGGGAGGAGTAATAGTCCTTATGCTGCTCTTGATCAATCTGTGATATGATGCCTCAGAAAAATACGAAGAATTTACTTAAGGGTCAGAGATCACTCCCTTAGCGGCTGGCGTCAGCCTGAAGAAAACCATTCCTTGGGGACATATGAGCGTGATCCCCTCAGAAAATCTGTCAAGATGAACTGGGAGTTTTCCAGAGTCTTCCAATTTCCATAAAAATCAGTCCTATGTAGAATTAGCAAAGCGTGTGATCAGTTTAAGTCAAACACAAATAAAGGATAGATGAAAAAACCTCAAATCTGAAAAAGATGAAAAATATGAAAATTCAAAAAAAAAGGTCCAACATAGTCAAACTTGACCAGATATTGCAAGCATAATCCTACCAAGACCGCAGCAAACACATGAGGATAAAAATTGGTAAAAGCGTTGACAATTCCAGTGGTATCCGCTCCAATCTTCCTCCATATGACGAGATTACCACCAGATATCTGGCTTCAGAATTGGTCAGCGACATCGACATATGATATTCTACTTTACTCCAAGAAGACACAAGCAGAATATTTGGTTTGCTGGTTCTGCATTGTGTGGCTAGCCGACTGAAAAGTCAAACAGTAAGATTCCAGGGTGTACCACTCCAGAGTGTTTTTATCGTAGAACCCATCAAGGATATTGGGATCAAATACCATGTAAAATGGGTACTTAATATTCTGACTAGAACCCTGATTCCAAATTAGTAACATGACTTGCCACAGAATACTCCTTAATCAGGTAGTTGCGCATGAAGAACGCATTATCGCTGGAAGAGTGCCCACTTGATGCCATTGCCCAGATTAGTCGTGCTTCCAATCGGGGTAGATCTTCTCCCAATGGTTACAGTCATTTGCAGCTCTGGTTCGTTCATTATGCAATACACAGTTCTGAGCATCTAATTGCTCTGATGAAATCAAACACATGGAGTGTTCATTTTCGCCCTCTCTGTGTTCAGAGATCAGTGGCTCTGTTCTTGGATCTTTAGGGAGGACATCAGAGTATAGCCCAAATCCACCGATGTCAAGCTGTCCTTGTCCAAAGATCCTGCACTCTTCTCCGTGGATGATCCAGACGAATCAACATCTGCCACATTGCCACCTGAAGTAGAATTAGCTACTGGGAGCGCATGCTCTGCCATCGTCCACAAGATTGTCAAAGAGATCCTCATCTGTGTGGAGCTGGGGATGAAACCCTAAGAAGCCCTGTATCCGAAGAGCCTCCCAGCAGATCACAAACCAACGAGGCTAATCTGCAAACGGGTCCTCTCCGAGATCGGACCATGAACCTAAGTTCGCAGATCACCAATCCAGAAGCTCCGCAAATGTGAACCTTCTAGTTCCTCCCAGATCCGAACGAGAAGCACCGAGCGGACGAGACCAACGCCAAGAAAAAATTACTGGCAAGTTTGCCAGGCTACCAAGCCTCCCGATTCCCAAATGTCAACGGACCGGGCACAACTGGGATCCCTAAAAATCCAGAAACCAAGACCAAGACCTGAAAAAAAAAAGAAGATATTCTCCGAAGAAGTGGGACAAGACCATCAAACTTGCCAGTGATTCGGAGAGGAATTGCAGATCATCCGATGATTCAATGGGAGAGCAAGGGTCGGGGGTCGGGATTAAAGAAGAAGCAGAAGTATCCATCAGACGTGAAGCTGAGCGCCTTTCTCCATCCGCCAGCTCCATCCTCCGCAAAGCGGCTGTTCGGAGCCCATCAGTATTCCGGTAGAATTTCCGCGCTGTTGACTCCTCTCTGGTCTCTCAATCGCGCGCGTCCGGGGAGTTACTCTACGCCGGATGATGAGCACTAGATGGTTTACCTCCTTAGATACTACGCTCGAGATTACGTTTCCTTCTTCGCAGGATCGAAAGTTAGCAATGATCTCTCATCCTACAATCCCTCATGATCGCCAAGGTGCCTCCCTCATCTCCACCAAGTCGGCTCTACTCTGTCGTCTGCGAGGTCACTCGACTTCGGTGAGGATCTCGGCACCATTCTGGTCTCTGAACGGAAGTACACCGCCCTAGTCGACGTGAACCGACCCCATTGAAACTAGTTGGTCACTCCGAGAATGGCCGCATGTGGCGTCGTCCATCCTGTTCTCAGAGTACTGTGTGCTTCCCACCCAGCTGGTTTCTCCTCGAGTTGGCCATCTCCACGGGTTAAGTAAGCACCAACGGCACTCTCTGGGGCAGAAAGCCTTGGCGAGCGCATGATCAGAACCCCGCCAGAGACAAGGAAATTGTCGAATCCGCCATCTTGGCCGCGGTGATATTTCAGTTTCATCCTGCTTCAGGGTACTGTGTGCTTCCCACCCAGCTGGTTTCTCCTCGAGCTGGCCATCTCCACGGGTTAAGTAAGCGCCAACGGCACTCTCTGGGGCAGCAAGCCTTGGCGAGCGCATGTTCAGAGTCCGTCCGGCTGGAGACAAGGAAATTGTCGAATCCGCCACCTTAGCCGCAGTGATATTTCAGTTTCATCCTGTTTCTTCCAAGTTATCAGGGGCGCTGTCAGGTACACTATCTGTCCCATTTCTCGGCTAGTTTCCTTGTCCTCTTTACTTTCTTGGTGGGTGATATTCCTAATCGTTCAACTCTCCTTACACAGTTTTTGTGACGGTTTATTTTTGCATTAAATTCATCTTTTTTTAGCATACGAGGATAATTGAGCATATGAAATTCTGATCAGACTAGACAGTGCCTTTGTGGAGGATTTGACTAAAAATTCTCTCCTTGTCCTAGTAATCTTTCAGATCGACTGCATAATTTTCTTTATAGTTTTCAGACTTCACCATCACATAAAGTTTTTAGTCCAATGAACTTCTGTAAGATTATTCTCATGGCAACCATTTCTTGGATCACTTTGAGAATCCTTATGTATCATAGGTTTTTGAGATTGGTTTATGGGCATTGTGGGCTTGTTTCATAAGTCATGTTTTAAGGACTAGGTCTGTAAAACTAAGATTACATAGGATGCAGAATACTTTGATATGATCCTCAATGATACGATCAAATCTAGGGAAGCAAAAAGAATGGAACACTTCGTATTGAATTCACGAACCCTCATCAACAGTGAGAGACAAAACAATCAGAAGGACAACCCTCCCAGATACATAGATGAAAATAGAGAATAAGAGTAAAGTGAGGAACAATGTTTAAGAGGGTTCCTCCACCTCTCTAGAATAGCAACTTTGCCCCCCTATCCCCTCTCTTCTGATGTTACATTTATACCCCTATCAATGGACAACCATATGACTCCTTACGCTTTCTATAGGTTGGTAGTGGAGTCAGTGTCATTACTCCCCCTCTCTAAATTCACTTGGTCCTCCAAGTGAAATTCTTGAAATTGATGAACAATATTACAAACTAGCTCTCATCATTGGATTCAATGATACTTGTGCTGTAAATGGCGTCCCTCCCTCTACTGGTTGAGCCTCCTTAGAATCATATTGGATTCATTGCTATTTCTTGCAATGATGTTTTGGACCAAATTTTTCTTCACAATGATATAACAAAAGTCCCTTTTCATGATAACTTTGATACTCTTCATCAATGAGAGTGATCAGCTTACGGTGTTGGTTGTCCTTCCTTGACACTTGAGGTCAAGGATTACTCTCAAGGTTTCATCCTCATAAAGAGGGTGTAATATTCTTTTCCTGATCACTAGATAGTGAATGTAAGTGACTATCAACAATCTTAAATGAAGTAGAACTACCTTGCTGATAAGATTTGGGCAGGTGATTATCCCAAGCTTCCCACAGGGTCCAAACATGTTGCTCTGTCTCCATTGATGCGTCCATCATTTCCATCAGTCCCACTGAGCCTATATGAGCTAACTCTACTTGAATCTCAAATTTTAGGCCCTTCATATAAGTATTCTCCACGACCACATTTTTGAGTTTTGGTAGATATGTAGAAAGACACTTATACTCAACTCGATATTCTTAGACTGATTGATCTTGTTAGAGATTCAAGAATTTGTGAAATATATTTACTTCTACTACAGTGCCAAAGTGTTTCTTAATTGCATTCGGAAGTCCTGTCAGTTGTAGAAAGGATACCTTTTGTCTTTTTATAAATACCATTCCAATGCTAGGCCTTCGAACTTCATCATTATCATTTCTAGTTGATCTCATTCTTATACTTTGTTTAGCTTGAAGAACCTCTTAGCACATCTGAATTAGCCTTCAGGATTTTCCCCCTCAAAGATTAGTATTTCCTTTTTTTGGGTGTACTGTACGACTGTATGACCAGCTGGTGTCATTCAGAATGTATTCTTGAGGAGGGTGAGGAGGTGGTACATCGTGTTGTGATTTTGCTTGTGCTTGTCGGTAGCTTGATGTTGGTTGCAAATTATGATGTTCTTTTTTCTCCAAAGCCTCCAATCTCGTACATACTGTCAGCTAAAATCGCTACATGTTCTGTAGAAGTTGAGACATCAAATCCATAGATTCTTCCCTTACTTTTTGTATGTCTTCGACCATCCTTCTTTGGTCTGCCCGAAGGTTTTTGTTATCTGCATTTAGGGCTTCAAAACATGCACCTAATATCTTTGGCGTCATTATGCTCATCGTCGCAAGAATGAAGTTCTAATACCAATGATACAATCTTCAATGGTAGGCTTGAATCTGAGCAAGTAAAAAGAATAGAACACTTCACATTGAACTCACGAACCCTCGCAAGTGGCGAGAGACAAAATGACAGGAAGGGCAACCCTCCCAATTATAGAGACGAGAAGGGAGAAGAAGAGTAAAGTGGGGAACAATATTCAAGAGGGTTTCCCCACCTCTCTAGAATACCGACTTTGCCCCCCTAACCCTTCTCTTCTCGTGCTATATTTATACCCCTATCACATGACAAGTACATGACTCCTTACGCTTTCTTAATGTTGGTAGTGGGGTCGAATCACACTTCTTCCAAGCGTGAGTATACTCTCTTATGTGAGGTTCCATAGCTAGAGATGATGTTTGGCATTGATTCCCTAACGTATTAGAGCTCATTCAAACATTCAGCTCGATTGTCATTGGCAATTGCCTAAAGGGATATGTCACATTCATATTTGTTTTATGATAGGTGGGTTTTTAAGCTCTTTGACATCCATGGCTAGATTGTCTAAGCATCTTGTCTGCTAGTCAACATTGAAAATAAGGCATTTTATGTCTGTCTCCATTATCTTAAACTCAAGATTTTAAAATTGATGGTCTCAAAGATAGAAAATACAAAGATAAATCTTAGATGGGAAAACAACAAGCAATAGTGATCTAATTCGATTAGATGTTCATGGGTCTCCTTAAGAAGTCAATTTATATATATATAAGGATTGTAAGGTATGAGATATTTTATGATCATCATATGGTTATTAGGTGATGGTCTCAAAGATAGAAAACACGAAGGTCAATCCAGATGGGGAAATAATAAGAAATAGTGATCTAATTCAATTAGATGCTCATGGGTCTCCTTAATAAGTCAATTTATATATATAGATATAGAGTTATATTAAACTTATGAGCCTAACTCATTTTCTCTCTCTCCTCCTCACCCCTACATATAGAGAGCCTCAATGTATCATCGTTAAATAAGACTCTTCATATGACTTTGGACTCATCTTGTCGATATTTTTTGTCTCTTTCTTCATTGGTCTCATCTTCTTTTTCTATTCATGTGTCATAGGTTTTTACTTCGTCATCTACACTCACCCCAACTATGATTCTTCTTTGTTAGATGGTTCTCTATGTGCACCTTCTCTTTTATGCTTAACACCAATAGCTCCACTCACACCATCTTTGTCGTCATATCTCAACTTTCTAATCACTTTTGTTGATGTGCTATGATGGTGGAGGAGATCAAGAGTCTTTGTCATATCTCGACATGACGCTTGGTTCCTCATCCGTTATCTACTCCAATGATGAGTTATCATTGAGTATTCACAATCATGATGATTATAGATGTTTCTATTGATTGTCTCAAAACTCACTTAATGACCTAAAATTTTTCTCAAACATATGGAGAGTATTATATTAAAACCCTATCTTTGGTGGCAAAGCTTACTTCAGTTCATATGTTTTTGGTGCTTGTAGTCAACTTCTCATGGCTTATTCATTAATTGAATGTGAAGTATACTTTTTTTCATGACGATCTTGAAAAACAAATGTATATGGAGCAACCTTTTGGTTTTATTTCGGCAAACTCACCAAAATTTGTGTACTTTATACATAAATTTATATATAGCCTGAAGCAATCTCTTCAAACTTAGTTCAGTTGTTTTTGCATACTAATTCAAGATTTTGGTCTTTGTCAAAGTGACTTTGATCTCAACATGTCTATCATCATATTGTTGTAAGTTATGTTAATTTGTTTGTCAATGTTGATGATATCATTCTAGCGAGTAATGATAGATATGGTATTTTTGATTTCAAGTCTTTCTTTAGAGTAAAGTGACGATCAAGTATTTGAGTTAGCTTTGGTATTTTTTTAGGCATTTAGGTTGCTTGCTCTTCTGAGGGCTTAGTTGTCAATTAGCAAAAGTATATTCTTAATCTATTATAGAATGTACAAATATTGGGCACCAAACTTGTTCTTACATTGATAGATTCAAAAGTCAAGTTACTTTCATATTCAAGTGATGCTCTTGAGAATTGGAGACAATTTTATTATTTAGTAGGGTGACTTAATTACTTGACCTTGACATTTCTTTCATTATGTGGCCAATCAATTTATGGTCAATCCACATACTACTCAATATGATGTAATTATGAGGATCTTTCGACATCTGAGGGTACATCTTGGTTGACTTTTGTCTAAACCTTCTTCTTCCCTTAAATATTCATAATTATTTTAGTACGTACTGAGTAAGTTCAAAGACACTCCACCATTATCTATTGCATGTTCAGTTAATTCTCTCAATTAAGGTATCTTCAAAAGCACAACTTACAAACATGTTTATGAAAGCTCTTCATAGTCCTCAGTTGCATTCCTCTTGCTCCAAGCTTGGAGCTTTAGATCTCTATAGTCCAACTTGAGGGGGGCTGTAAATATATATTTTGGGTTTATAGGCTTGGCTTATTTTCTCTCTCTCCTCATCACCCCTACGTGTGTAAAGCTTCTACCTTTCTTTTCATAATAATAATACTATTTTCTTTGTCTTCAAAATATATATATAAAGATTCTAAGGTCTGAGATACTTTATGATCATCATATAATTATTAGGCTATGGTCTCAAAGATAGAAAATATGAAGGTCGATCTTAGAGGGAAAACAACAAGAAATAGTTATTTCATTAGATTAGATGTTCATGGGTTCCCTTAAGACATCAATTTAGATATATATATATATATATATATATATGAAAAAAAGGACTGCAGGGTATGCGATGCTTTATGATTCATTAGGTGATATTTTTTTATCCAATCATAAACTCATGTAATTATGTCACAGTTTGCCATAATTGTCTTATTATGAAAGGTCATATCTTCCTCAATAGCACCCTTCGATGCGAATTGCTTTTGCAACTATAAAACGTTGCTGAATGATGACTTAGTTTATCTCTTCGGGAGAAAAAAAAAATCATAAAAGGGTCGTTTCGTTTTAGGGGAGTGTTCGTCGACAGTGAGTGACCTATGGAACGGGAGTGTGGGTCCTGTAGTGAGCCCTTTTCTTGGTTTGGAAAGGTCAACGCATAGAGGCTTCCTAAGCTACCTAGATCTGTGCTATGATAGTAAGTAACGTATGAATATGCCCAAAACGAGAATAAAAAAAGAGGAAGTTAAATCTAGTTCTTGATGAACTAAGAGGAGATTGAACACTGGAAATAGTTTTCATTAAGACATAGTTCAGCTCCGGCGGCTTGAGCATCCCTCGAATCATAACTTGGAGCCACCGGAGCCCGTAGCGCCCTTATTGACTTATCGGATCCAGCCGTCGTCCCTCTTTGGGTAACTACTGAGTGGACAATACAGGGAGGATCCCCTTTCCATCCCTCAGCTCCAGCATGCAGCAGAAGGTGTAGGGCTCGCCGTACGGGGAAGAGGCCGCAGGAGGGTCCCCTTCCGGTGGAGGCTGGCCATTAAGAGACTTGACGTGCTCCAAGCTTTGGATCGGGGCGGAGGAGGGGAGGGGGAAGGCCCTTCTTTCCTCCCCATGGGGAATAAGAAGAAGAAGAAGAAGCCATCATTAGATTAGGTCAGAGCTCTGCTCTGGGCTTCCTGGGAGCAGATGGTAGCCGAGAGCATACGATGTGTCACCCACCTATCATCAATGGAATCACATCTCTCAAGTGTGTGTTGTCTGTGGCGGCGGTGGGTGTGGGGGACCAGCCAGAGGAGCGGCAGGTCTCCGACGCCAAGAAAGGTCTCAAGTGGGCGGCTAGCCGGATGACGAGGTCTAAAGCCACACACCATTCTTTAATGGGTAATGGCGATAGGATCCAAACGGCCTCCCTCTCCTTTCAACGTCCCGGTGGCGCATATAACCACGGTGCCGCTCCATCTTCTTATCCCCTCCCGACAGATGCTGTCGTCCTTCTTATCCCCCGCGCTGGTTCATTTATTCCATTTATTTCTCGCTTCCATGGAGAGCCTCGGCTGGCGTTATGTGAGGAAGCTCGGCCCCCACTGGTTGCCGATGGGAGGAAGGTAGTCGCCGGATGAGGCCAGGGATCTGACGAGCGTAACGGCCCGGAAAAGGTCAACTCACCCTCACGAAATGGAACTGTTAATTGAATGGTAGAGTATCGGCGAACCTACTCTTCGCCTCAAAGAGCCTCTCAAGTCCTTGGTTTTATCAAGTCGATGAGGACATGAACAGGGGGCGCCTTCCGCGGCGTACGAGCGCAAGTCCAATCCCATTAATTTGAGAGGAGGAGAGAAGAGGAGCAGCGACGTGCCGCTCACGGAACCCCATGCTTGGTTCTCGACTTCTCTATTCCTGGTCAACATCTAAGGATCTCCATATACTTGTCTTCGACAGTAAGTGTAGAACGCCATGATGAATCGATGAACCTACGAGAAACCTGCCGTAGAGCCGACGATGAAGTTTTTCTGGGTTTAATGAAGCATCCATAGTTGATTCGTCTATGGCTGACTTCATCGACGTTTCCGCGAGAAGAACGCGTTGACAACGCGATGGGAACCGTTGACTTCTCGCTACGGTCATTAACAACCCGCCTCGATCATGGCCGTTGATTCTGATAAGGGTAGGAATCGCACCGGGTGTCGTTTCTGGACATTTCTGATATCGTAAGACGTCTTGATGAGCATCTTAGTCATCGGAAGTCTGGCTCCATCCGGCAAACATCAAGTACATCTTCCCGGAAAGAACAAGCTCAAGTCGCCCGCGGCCCGGCTGGGACCCGATTCCCGGTTCAAAGATTTGACCAGATGGTTTCAAGATTTCTCAAGGGCAGAGTCGAGCTGATTCGGCCTCCTATAAGTCTGTTCATGGCGGCACTCATGCGAAGAAGAAGGGGAGATGGGATGACGATAAGAAGAGCGGTTCGATCTTGTAAACGATGACGATTAGGCGAACGGGGACGGGGACGGGGACTTCCATCGACAAACAACTAAACTCGAGGGTGTTAAACAGTGCAACTGTGAGCTCCCTGTGCATTCAACTTGCGACGGCATCCAACTTGGTGCTTGTCTGCATCAGTCATGCAGCAGACTGAGACAACTTTCGGTCTTCTCCGTGTACGAGCTCCGATTCAACGAGTCGGATTGTCCAGTGTGCGCGCCTCCTGGGAAACCCCAATGGGTAGAAAGGTATAATATATATATATATATATATATCGAGTGAGAGAGAGAGAGAGGTGGGCGGGGGGGTCTCGGGAAATGAGATGAGAATAGTAAACGGTGGAGACCCGTAAGAACCGTGTCAAGGTCGATGGAATTCCCATTCAACCGCCGTCCACTGGGAGACCAAGCTATGAGGCCTCAATTTCGTCGACCTTGAATTCTACAGTGTTCTTTTGCGCGTTTGAATCCTTCTCGAGGGTGAGAAAGAGAGCGATAAAAATCGATAGAGAGAAGAAGAAAGGTAGGGAGGGAGGGAGGTAGAGCGAGAGAGAGGTTTACGGCGCAACAATAGTTGATCTTGGTCAACAAAGCAGAAAGGAGATCACAACATAAGCAAGAGGGCAAGTGTCAATGTCATCTGATACTTGAGATTAGTATTCAGAATAATGATGCAATATTATACTCCGATACCCATAACTCTCCCTTCTGCGTAAAAGGTACGACCTGCTCTACCTCCCCGGAAGGAATGCCAAGCCTCGAAAGCATGACGGATTCTCCTCCATCCGGCGTGCGACACGAAGAACACCCTGCGTCCTGCCTGTTGACTATTCATGACGGGTAATAAGACCCTGGGATTCTCACACCGTAAATATGAGAGGTCATGGCGTCTGATCGTTTCGCCATGGTATCTTGAAAACCAGAGATTGGGACACTTCACATGGTGATTACATTTTTGGTCAATGAGACGTGTCCAACAATCTGGGGATACCTTAGTTGGAAACGCCTTTTTTTGCCTGAAATCCGAAGAACTTCAACTCTAACATGAGAACTGACTATCATGTGTTTTTCATGCGCAATATCTCATCTGCAGATTATTGCATTATTTTACTAGTATTCTTATAAAGTTGCCCGTTAGTAGGGGTCGATGGGGCATGCACCAAACAAAATAGTGGAAAACTTTCTTGGTCGTACAAATTACCAAATGTGGGTTTTCTGTAATGAAGATTTCTTAAGAGCATGCATGAGATCCTACCCCTTTTTCTTAATCGGATTTTCACCGAGAAAACATGCAACTATATGAAATATTCGATCAATATACACACACGGAAAGATAAACCTTCTAGTGAAACATAATATCAAATAGCTCGCATGCATTGCCAATGTTACTTATCAAATGCCGTTGATCAATACTTACTTAAACCTGTTCTCCTTTAGTTAACAGCAATATTTTCATGTTGCCGTAAAAATGGGGCATAGTATGGACGGACATTTTATGGAACAACTCCGTCGAATTTAATCCACAAGGGAGATGCCCCATCCGGGGCCCCCTCATCCGGCGGATGTTGGTGGGCGGGCCAGTTGACCGGGCTTCCTGCTGAGTAAAAAGAGGCGTACCGACGGGGAGCAGTCCGCTTCACGCTTCCCTGTCGAGGATCCTCGCCGGTGTTGTCCCCGGACCCCTCCTTTCCCAAATGCGTCCGACCGGATTTGGTGGGGAGGCGCCGGAGCGGTCTCCGGGACGGGGGTTCGGATCCCCAGTCTCGTTTCGCAGTATGAAAATCCGAGCTTTCTCGCTAAATCACACGATGGTGGATTCACCGATACTTTCCTTTTTTATATAGCTAGGGAATCTGATGAAAATCTTCATTGGAAATGCAATATTTACCTGGTTCTACTTAACAATTAAGTAACTTTTTTCTCAATTAAGAAACTTATGCGAGCGAGTTATGAGCATATGGCGACATTTATTCAATTTGATATGACTTTTTTAACACTATTAAGGGGGGCACTCTACCGTGTACTCTGATAATCAATATTAATGTTTGACTTTCGGTATGTCGGCTCATTTATAAAGTTTTGTTCTTTTTTTACCCAGAGTTAGGAATAGCAAAGAGTATAAATCGCTAAAATCACCGCGGTCGCCCGTGGACCGGCCCCACTGAGGAGTCTCCGACGGCGAGCCGGAAACCCCGTGTGGGCCGTCGAAGTAGACGGGGGGGGTCCTCCCGGGCCCCGGCGCCGCCGCCGCGTGTGGGCCGTCGAGTGCCGACGGCGTGCACGAGCGGCGCGTGATGGCGAACTCCGGCACGGAAGGCCGCTCCCCAACAGCGCGCCAGCGAGGGGATCCCGTCGTGCATGGCGCGCGCGCGCCGGGCGAGGTCCCTTCTGCGGTGGTGGGGACAAGGATATTATTAATGATAAGACCTGCCCCCGTGAGCATGAATCCCGCAGTTAAAGGTTTGCTGTAATCATGTCACGTTTTCCTTTCTTTTCGAAGAGTGCCAGCCGGCGGCAAGCGACGGCCGGCTGCCGCGCCGTCGCGGTGGCCGTGGAGGAGACCCAGACAGGGATTTGTTAACAAACGCCCACATGGTTCGTCCTTCACACATAGCGGAAATGACGAGCTAGCGATGCGGTTTCCGCCGCTGATGTGAGAGAAAGCGCGACGGAGGGGGGGCCGCCGCTAGACTCCAACAGAAAGGAGAATACAAGCGTGAAAACAAACACTGTGGGAGAGAGCGAGGGGAACGGCAATCAGAACGTCAGGCGCAACAGGCGGCAGCAGGAGAAAGAAACTTCCCTGCAGGAGGTAAGTGAGAGGCGTGCGGCGAGTGGCCGGACGGCGCGGCTGAAGAGCCATGAGAGGAGCAGCATGAGACTGGATCACACAGACGATGCCGCTGATAATAAATTGGACCGAAGACTGTTTAAGGAGAACAGCTGGAAACAGAGCGCCCCCCCGGCCCTCCACAACCACCGCCTGCGGGAACTCCGGAGACGGGGATGGCAAGGCGGTGGCTTTCTCGGCGGGCGTGGAGGAGCCGAACCGATTCACGAAAACTAAAGACGGCCATATGACTTTAAACCAGGAAGATGGAAGAGAATTTACTGTCAGGAAAGTGGGAGCGGCGGCGGAGCAGCTGCCGCGGACGCGGAGGAGTCCGAGGCGGGGAAAATTAGGTGCACAGAGCATTCAAGAATCAGGCTTTCGCACCGCAATTCCAAACCCACGGCAGGCGCGAACAGCAAGCATGCCCTGGAGATCTCCGTCCACCTACCGTTTGGTCGCCAGGAAGAGCTCGATTTCATCCCCTCATCCTTCCTCCGATTGGGGAAGGCGCGAGCTCGAATTTGTTGAATTCCAAGTGCTCTACTGCTCCGCATCGAAAACTGCAGACAGCTCGCCTTCCTCGTCCGCCGGTGGCGGTAGATTAAGATCTATTAGGCTCTCGCCGACGAGCATCCGGCCGCCGTAGCCGTGGACGGGAGAAACAGCAGAAGCCGCGGTAGCCGTCGCTTTCTTAGTGGCAGCAACCGTCGGCGCCACTTTAACTGGGGAGGGATTCATCGAGCTGGAAGACTGGGCTAGATGTGATCTCTTGTGCCCACCGAGGGCCTGGCCGGACCCGAAGACTCTGAAGCAAACAGGGCATTCGTGGATCCTCCGGTCGGTGGAGCCCGTCGATGGGGGGAAGTTAACCTCAGAATCGGCTTCCTGGATCTGATTCTCTGTGTGGGGATGGACGTCTTTCTCGTCCTCTTCATCTTGTCCCCGGACGGCGGCCGGCGCGACGCATGCTTTGATGTTCTTGTGGCTCGCTCGGTGACCGCCGAGAGCTTGGTACGAGCGGAAGACCTTCTTACACGTTCCGCACTGGTATCTGCTCCGCCCACCTCGTCGAGCTTTGGCCATGGTGGTGTGTTCCTCTTCTGAGTCATCGTCCGATTGCCGGTTCTCCGCAGCCGCTTCTTCCCGGGGGGCCCCACCTCGATTGGAGCACTTGGGCTTCTTCTCCGGCGAGAACCCGCTGGTCCAGACATCGCGGGAGAGCATCATCAGACACCGGGCCACGTCCTCTTCCGGCGTCGAGTTGGAGACGGAGCTGACAGGCTCCGGGTCGAAAGAAGGCTCCGGCTGGGTCGCCGACGGCGGGTGGGACGAGCGGCGGCGTCGCTTAGATCGGCGGCGGAGAGACGGAGGCTTCGACGACTCGGTCTCGCTCTCCCGGTCCTGGAGGACAATGGAGGACCCGCCGGGGGCGACATAGTCTACGGCCGGAAAAGTGGACGAGAACTCCGGATCCACGAGCCGGAAGCTTTTCCTCGGGTTCTCTCGTAATCCGTAGTAGACAAACTGCTTCCCGTCGTCGGAACCCGCCACCAGCACGCCCTCAACCATTAACACGGGGCCCGCTCGGTCTGTAACTTCCGCTACTTCCTCGGAGGCCGATGCAGAGAAAGAGGGAGAGGGTGGATGCTGAACCTGGATCTTGGGTGCCCCCGTGGGCGCGGCGGCGGTGATGTGAGACCGCATGTGGCCTCCGAGGGCTCTCCCGTTGGAGAAGCGCCGGAAGCAGAGCTTGCAAGTATGCTTCTCCATCACCGGAGGCGCCCCAGAGCTCCCCTCTGCTTCTCTCTCTCTCTCTCTCCTAGCAGCTCAGAGCCTAGAAATAGAAGGGATGGAGGGGGGTCTTTGTGGAAGGAAGCACGGGAGAGGAGGAGAAGAGGGCATAAGAAGCTAGATGAAAGGAGTAGGTGACAAGCATTCCTCAGCCCGCCAACGAAGGACACTCGCACCCCCCCATCATCCCCACACACACCGAGAGAGAGAGAGAGAGAGAGAGAGAGAGAGACGAATAAGAAAACCCCAAGAAGCTTTGATGCGGACTTAATCAAAGGAAGTAGGGGAGACGATTTTTCTGGACCCAAAACTGAAAGACAGAGAGAAAGAGAGATCTTTGGCTGTTATTTCCAGATCCACCGGAAACCCCCCCCCCCACACACACAGTTTTACTCCATTACGACGTCAGAACATGTGACGGCGGGAACACAAGACCCCCTCCCTCCTCCCCCTCTCTTTATCAGCCGAGCCCCCTTCTCTCCCCACCCCCTCATAGCCCCCGATTTATTGAAAGACAACCGGCCCCCTCGGGGTTTCTTTATTATTAACAGCTCGTGACCCGAGCCAACTGTAACTGCCCCCCCGGGACGACACTTTCCACCTGGTCCTCCTCTCTCCCTCTCTCTCAAGAATTCATTTTTGGGTTTCCTTTTCTTGCCCTTCGACTGCTCCGAGAAGGAAGGCAGGGGAAGCGAACTCCGGCAGAGCTTCGGTCGCCGCACATGCCAGCCCGTTGAGGGCCGGTCTCGCCACTCAGCCGCCTCCGCAGCTGCATACTACCAAGTCCTGCCGCCGAACCCGGGCACAACCCCACACCCCCTCCCCCCCTCAGGATCTCAACACCAGAAGGGCTCGGATTCGTGAGAGCAATTTAAAGCTCCTGCTTAACACCATATGTTGGTAGATAATAAAACTCCCTGGTTAGCATCTAATGAGCTGCCGCAGGGGCGGGTACGATCTCCATTGTAGGGGGGGGTCTCACTGCTCCGCAAAGCGTAAACCGAATCATTCGGCTGCCGGAAAGGGCAGTGAAGGGGGTTTTAACGCTGTGCGCCCACACATGAGAGGACAGCCCGGCATCGCTACCCGGCCATTAATATAGTTTTCCTGCAGTTTAAGACGTTCCAAGAATCTTCGACAGTTCCACCACCAGGCGACGGCGGGGTTTCTCTTCGGCTGCGAGATCCAACTTGCGAAGAGAATCGGTCCCTCCTCCCTCTACTGCTCTCCCTCCCCGTTTCCTCTGCCTAGACCTTAACGCATTGGGAGGGAGAAAGATAGATACAACTCGGAAGGAGGTGGGCATCTGGTGCGGAGCTGCGACGAGTCAAATCAGCACTGAGCGAGTTATCCGAAGCGATCTGCATGACGGGCAAGGAAAGCTCGACCTCTCTGTCTGCCGTAAATGATGATTGGACGACAGCGATCATTCCACTCGCTCTGAAGCTGCCACTGCTCCTGCCGCTCCGTCATCAATCGGCGCGTGACTCCTCCGACAGGGCTAGACGAGCCACCTGGCAGGAAGCGGTCGGAGCCACCCTGGCACCATCCTCCCACTCGGAGCGACTCCGCTTCTCCATCCATGGCGTCGCAGGAGCTCGGCATCGTCCATGTCAGCAAATCAGACGCCCCCGTGCCCAGGTAATCGATGCCAGCTCGATTCAGCTGAGCTAACTGGAGTCGCCCTCGGTCTGACGTGGGTTTCATTCAATCTCGGTCGAATCTACGAGAACGTGGGTTCTTAAAATATGGTGCATCGGGACCGCTGCGAGGGGGTGAAGAAGTAATTTCTTCAGAAGGCCGATTAGATTTTCTGTTAATTATTCACTCTAGGTTAGTGATTTATCGAGGCCTTCATGAAAAATAAGATTGGGTTCGTAGACAACTTTCGTACATCCCGAACTATAAATGTAGAGGACGAACCAGCGCATTAATCGACATTGATGGTTGAAACCAAACGCGGGCTTCACCAGTCGGGTTCCAACAATGTTTGCCGTCTAATCATTCAATAAGATTCAATGGGGCGGAAAAAGGCCTGGCTTGCGTCTCCATCTCCCTTCAGCAATCGACGACCTCACATGAGCACAAGTCTGCAACCAGGGGAGAGAGAGAGAGAGGCGATGGCAGGGAAAAAAAGAAAAGAAAATGAGGCAGTGTAGCGACGATTGACTGGGATGGGCAGGGGCTGGAGCTCCGCCGGAGATACCGAGCTCCAACTACCATTCACGAATGGTAGGCTCGCTGGAGATACCGCCGGAGATACAGATGGTATGCTCACCGGCGTAAGTCCTTGCGTCGTCAGAGTTTACACCCCCGTCGTCGTTTACATGGGATTCCTAGTAGGCTAAGGCTCTTTATGAGGGGGGGAGGAATTCACCGTGTCAGTGGCCATGGCTCGACAGAGCTGACGCCAATGGATGTTGCCGACGTCAGTTTCACGTGATTTCCACCCCCCGGGATCCAGATATCACGGAGGGTATACTCCGAGCCCCGCATCTTCCACGATGAAGGAAGCGTAGGAGGGTCACCTGTCTCTCCCGCAACACCAGTATTATTGGGGGAAGAGATCTCTCTCTCACTGCAATGGTTGTCATGGGGTCGTCCGTGAGAAGGAGATGACAAAAGAAGAGAGAACACAAACGTGCCTTTCGCCGACGCAGACGCCGGAGGCAGCAGAGGACCCTCTTCTCCTTCCTCCTGGCAGACTACCCAGTAAGCTTCGCATTCACTTTGCTCTTGGGGTTGAAGCATAAGGAAGAGTCGTACACGTCCGTGAACATTCATGTTCTCCTTGAAGGAATAGTCATACAGAGTGCAGGCTTGCTGTCTACTTTCTCTCTCAAGAACATAAGATTCACCTCACCCGATAACTCAAACACGTTAGCCACGGTTTAAATGAAGTGGATATGGGTGAGATTGTAGCACCAGTATTCACGTGTTGTAATGCTAGACTTTGTTCCTGGCGATTCCTTGGAGAAAACCCTTGAGATAGTCAATCTTTTAGGGATGGATTGAAGATGCTCGAGTTAGTGACAGAGAGCTCAAGTCGTATTGAATTTCGACTTGTACTGGAACATTTAGTCTCTTCGGACGATTTTGTTTTATTATTGGCCAACAGTAGTAAGATTATGCTCACCCCCCATTGATTAATGACTGATGCCCGCGAGGGGGAGAGAGAGAGAGGGAGAGGGAGGGAGGGAGAGAGCGAGAATATGGGGGGTGGGGAGGATTCATCGCCAATTAAGGTTATCAAGAAAGTAGTATTATATTCTTCCTGACATGAATTATATTTTAAGCTTGCCAATATGAGATTAACTTGGAAAAATCGTACGATCACTAAAGGAGGGTTAAAAACTGAGAAAGACGGAGTTCGAATCGACTTGCGGGAAAAATCTACAAAGACAACGGAGATTGATTAAAAAACTTCAATTATTTTGTGGGCAATATTAACTAAAAAGCTAATTAAAATCTGCAACGTGGAAGACGGCTAAATATTTTTTATCAACTGTATTGCGCAATCTCTCTCAAGCTTCAGTGCGACAGGAGGGCATTTAAGAGCGTTTGCATCTGACACTCGTGTTGACAAATAGTCGTCGTCAAGTTCGAAGATCTGAACATTAGAGGCATTGGGAACACGGAAAGGATCCTCTGAACTCCGCCCGGCGCAGACGATTTGACCTTGTTCTTCAGACCTGCACGCTCTTCAAGTTTCCATGAATGGAAGGCCAGAGTTCGTAGTCGCTAGCCGGGTCACTGCATCTACGCTTTCGTTGAACAGGTAGAACACTCCTAGAAAGTCGACGAGAGTGACCACCCTTCATGTACTCATTCGTGGCTATCAAAGTCGTTTCCACCTACAGCAATAGATTGACTTACGGGGGAGTAGTAGACAATGGCTTGGCTTGGCTGGCATGCTTCCTACTAGAACTAAGAGCTAACTGATTAAATGAACTAGAACTCTTATCTTTATAATGTTACAATCCCTAAGTAGCCACGTACAGCATATTATTTATATTATTATTAGTTGTATCGGAAAGCAAGAGTATCAACAATTTAGGTAGCCTAACTAGAACAAATGTAAATCCAGATATCTTTTGTAAGGTTGGGAACAAGAAGGGCCGAAGAAAACTTTGGAAAATGAGTTGGTGCTTGGGATGCGTTACAATAATTTGCCGACCGTTCCTATGAGTTGTGAGTGAGAGTGTGTCCCCGATTTCCGATCTAAACCTTAGTTCGCCCATTTACAGAAATGCCTCGATAACCTGAGGTAAGACTTGGGTAGTTGACTTAGCGAAACGGGCAGCGGACTAGCGAGAGGTCCCATTCCCACGTGCATCCGGGAGGCCCATGCTACAGATAGATCGGTAGCGTGCGGTGGAGTCGATAAATAATACCTATCAGATCCTAAACATGCAGATGACATCATTTATCCTATACTTGACCCTAGTCCACTCGCACATCTTACAACTGGCAGGGAGTACTAATCAAGTTCAACCAAGTTGTTTCCACATGAAGACCCCAAGACCCGCTATAAATACGTATTTTTAAAACATTTAAAAGCAGGTTTGTGACTGGTTCCGAGTGGGCCTGAGTCTTGAGGAGTGATGAGGGCAGACCAATGTGAAGCAGAGGCTGTCCGGAGGAGGTGGCCGATGACAGGAGGTCGGTAGATGCCGTAGAAGAACAAGTTTCTAGGTTGGCCGAGGCTCTGGAGAGAACTGGCCGATGACGAAGGGGGAGGTCGGTAGATGCCGCAGAAGAACAGGTTTCTAGGTTGGCTGGGTCTCCGGAGAGAATTGACCCGTTGATACCTCCTACATATATTTGTCCGCATTTATTTTTGTTGATAAATATTCATATCTACAAAATTTAATGATTTCTTGAATAGTTTCGTAATCCAGACCGATACTTTTTCTGGTGTTGAATTGAGCAAATAGATGGGATTTCCGATAGATTGGATTTCAGATTTATGCTGAGAATAATTGGAGACAAAAGTATTTTGTAGTACTGTCAGTTGGAGGTGCGTTAGTAGTTGTGGGTGTCCAGCCGAGCCCTGCCTGAGCCTGAGCTCGGATATCTATTTCGATGTCCAGACCTGGCCCGACTTTGGACGTTAGTTTTGGGCCGGACACCTAAGAAGACCGTACTCCCCGCTTTGACTCAGAAAGTTAACATGTCAGTCTGTAAACTGGGAAGGAGAGAGAGAGAGAGAGAGAGAGAGAGAGAGAGAGAGAGAGAGAGAGAGAGAGAGAGAGAGAGAGAGAGAGAGAGAGAGATATTTTATGGCTTCAAACTACCCATGGCGTTGACACTCTGGACAATGGTGGAGGAAACTCAGACCAGATATTTTGAGCCTTGGGCTTCCAACTCAGTTCCAAATATGCTTCTAAACCCAGACTGTATGTGGCCCCAAGTCAAAGCTCGCATAGAGTTAGAATATGAGTTTCATTTAGCTTGGCCTTGTAGATAAACCCTAGTTACTCGTATTGCGTTAGAGACCTTGTTCCAGCTGACGGTTGGTGAATAGTTTATGTAGTAAATGAATTAGTTGACACGACTCTGCAACATGTCAGTTAGGGATGTAATGTGACGCCAACCGATAAAAATCGAGCTAAAAAAGAAGGGAATACCGTGGTTATTTAAATGACATATTTGAATCTTCAAACGGATTGAATCAAAACTATATAATAGTAAAACTATTAATGGCTAGATTCTTGTTGGATGGCTGCTAAACCTTGCCAAAGAAGCCCATTGGCCGTATTTTTTTGTAGGGACATACTTGGACTGGTCTAATGATTCTTGAACTTTCAGACATCATGGGGACGTCAACGACAAAACTCTGACTTTTAAAAATCTCGAATGCTCAGCCAATTTCTAGGGTGGGTAAAAATCCAATTCATCCTCTATCTACAATAGTCGTATTATAATTAGTAAATACGAGCTTACTCCACTCACACTCAATTTATTCGATGCTAGATGCTCCCACAACCTTAATAGCACACACCCTTGTTGAGATGAGCACAAGGATTCTCTCAATTACCTTCAAAGGTGTTGCTATAGCTACAATGAGCCTTGTTGGTTTTCTTGTGAGATTTCCGAAGATAGATAACTAGCGTTGTGGAACAGGGGTACCCCTTTTGAGTTATTTGATTTATCTACGTCTCCTGTTAAATGAGACTCGTAATGGAACCAATTGAATAGACAACTACTCATTAATGTTAAGGATTACTGCAAGAACTCAAACTGGTTCTATGTGAAGAACACTAATGATAAATGTTCTAAAGCTAACTAACTTGTGTATTGATTATTAATACAGACGTAAGATAGATATCCATATATTTAAATCAGACCGTTGATGGGTAGGCTCAGCTATCGAGTGTCTACGCCAATAAGTGAAACCATCACACTTCTCAAATGTTCAGCAAAGGCCATGGAAATCATCTCACTAGAAATTCCAAGAGGAGAAGACCATACTGGCTTTTCCTTTCATGTTATTGAACGAACATTCATTAACTTATATGACATACTTTTTAATACTTCGTCACTTTCTTTCTCACGAACGAAGGAACAGGAAGAACACCGTAACCCCTGAAGTTCACGCGGGACCTGTACGTAGCTCCAGGCTGCCAGCCCGCCGGGATAACGTCTGGGACTACAAGCGTCTTCCTGGACCCGAGAGAAGTCAGGCGGAAGGAGAACGGCGCCTTCAGCGGCGATCCGTAGTTGATCTTCCACACGGCACCCCATGACTGTTGCATGGGAATCCACGGGCCGGAGTCCGGAGCCTGACGCAGGTCGACGGCGGAGAGATCGCCGTCGCCATCCTCGAACTCTATGAGCACAGCCAAGTAGTTTGAATTGGATCCAGCGTCGACCTTGAAGACGACGTTCGTCCCCGGGTAATTGCACTCAGCACTGCGCATGACGGCGTCAAGAAACGTCAAGCCAATATTCAACATGATAAGAATAAGAAGTTTACTTTCGCTGGTAAAATGATCAATCTTTACTAATATAAAGACAATTAATATATCATATATAAATAGATAATATTTAAAAAGAAATGTAAAAGCAAAAAAAATGGGAATGTAGAGAAAAAAAATCCTATAATCACTTAATAAACGAGCGGAAGTGTCACCTTTATAATTACAATTGAAATTTTCGTATTATTCGTATAACTATTCATCAATTATTATATTCCAACAGACGGGTGTGAGATATATAATCTGTGCGCCGGGGAACCAACCGCATAAACTGCACAGCCAGCCTTCCGACCCTACGCAGTTGCTCAGCCTGCCCGGGTCGCGCCATGGCTCCGAAAGCGGCGCCACTCATGTCGAAGTGCACGCTCTCCGCCAGGCACGGACCGCCGGGGCACTGATCGGTGATCACCACGGCCACCGGGTTGCCGGAGCAAGCGCTGTGCCCAGTGCACTTGACCTGCCACCGATGGAAATCAAAGCTCGGTTGCTAATTGGGTCTAGAGGAAAGAGGTAGGATGATGACACTTTGTTCATATTTCTCCCACCTGATAACAAGCTCCGCAGCCCTTGCCTGACTGGAACAGTGAGGGTCCTCCGGCGGCGATCATGGACGAGATGGGAGGTTGCCCGACGGCTTTGCCGTAACCACAGGCACCACCTGCTCAGGATATCGAGAATGTTCAGAAGTATGAAGCGCCAAACATCCGTTAAGTGTCTCACAAAGATGTAGGGATTTTACCATCACTTCCGAAGCCGTTAGGGCTCCCGTACCACGTGGCTGCGGCCGGCGACCAGCCGCCGGAGATGGCAGAATCATTGAGAGAAGCCAGGAGCCTACGGTTAACGCTGTGAGCAGAGACACCGTTGAAGGTTAAGAGGAGGGCCGCGAGAGCAAAGAGTGGGAAGGAGCAGCGGAGCTGGTCGTGAAGAAGAGAATGGACTCCCGCCATGGGTGTCAAAACTTGGAAGAGAAAGGACCTTCCAAGTTTTACAGACCTCTGGAGGAGATAGGAGTCCTGGTGGGTTCCGAGAGAAGGGGCTGATGGGTATTTATGGAGACAAGTTAGCTCCGAAATTCTCCCTCTCCCTCTCCATGGATCAACCACGTGGGACCCTGCGCGTTTACTTTGTCGGAGGCTGCGATGGAATCGAGTCTAGAAATACAGTAATCTCTGTCATTCATGTTGGATATGCATATTAACAGATGATGACGGTCTTCTAAAACCGACCTTCCTCAGCGCGTTGATCGCCTTCTAAAACCTGGTTTTTGACCAAGGGGCGTAACGCTAACAAACTTCTGCTCACAGCTGGATAGGCGAGCCCTATAAAGATTATATCTTTTATCGCAATGAGAATGGGCACAAAGTTTCAAATATCAAGATGGAGAATCAGATGGCATGCTAATAATTCAAAGATACACTGAGGGATTCATCCGATGTATTTATTGAATGTTCAGATGCATCATATCCAATTCATCTATTGACAGAACTTAGTGTTTTAGTTTCGAGATCCTCAAGGTACCTTGAACAAGAAAAAAATCTCTAACCTTCACTGAACATAGATATAACCTACCCCCGATTCAACGTTACGAGATATACATCGGTATGGTACCTCACTTTACAGTGCTGCTGATCAATCAATGTTTAATGTTATTTAATTTCTACTTGTGAGTCACTTGACACATTTATCCCTCAACAGAAGAGGCTTGCTTCATTCATCCTAAATGAGGATAAACATCTTAGAAATTTTCTACGTATCTATACTCCCAACGTTACCATCTAGTGCTCTTTTAATCGGCTATATGATGCTGGAAAGTGACTAATATAAGCTGAAAATTCAAAATCCGGACAGTATACTCTTTTACTCTTTTACTCGCCAGCTTGAGACTGCTCCCTATCCCCTACTCAAAGCATAGTGGCTCCCATGGATGCTGCCTCCCTCCCGGCCCCTTTCCATCAGATGACCGAAACCTCCATCCCCCTAGCTGCTCTCTCCTCTTTCATCCACCGACCATCCTCCTCCACTGCCTCTCTGATGCCCCAATTCTTGCTGACTAATCTACACACGGTTATCATCTATGGCTGTTCTCACACTCTTTTTAGTGACACTCACGCCAATCCTCACACCGGCTACCATCTATTCACGTAGGGGAGTCTACATCCGCTTCTCTGGCTGTTCCCAGGTAGGTTCAGTTGATAGAATCTATGGTCTTTTGTCTAGATTTCAAAATTCCAAAAGCAGAGAAGAATCCCAATGTAATTCCTTAGTTTCCAACCATGGTATGTTGAGGAATGGGGAAAAGAATCATTAGAGAGCAGTTTTCGAAAAACAACTTGGAAAACAAGTTCAAAACTTTTTCAAACCCCATAATCACGTATGATTTTTCCAGGACATAAAAGTAAATACCCTGATATATGCCCGTGCATTATTTTAACGGACTTATCCATAATACTTACACTATGTCTCTCTTTGGAGCATGTATGTCTGCCCAATATTTATAATGTCGCTTAAATACTGCCACGGATGTCTAACGGCTTACTTGCTTCGTTACAAACGCATTCCAAGGTTGCTAGTAATTTTGTTTTCCTAACTTTACTATGGAGTCATAAGATATACAATGATTGGTAACGTAACTGGTATACTATTTCTAAGCAGTCATCTTGATGAACGATTTTATTATGACCTAGTTTCTCACCACAGTTGGAAAATTGAAGTCTGGAAATTTAAATCCTCGTTTTTTAAGCATGTACTTTGATAATATATTATTTTAAATTATGAAGCCCAAAAAATCTCGCAAGTGTGTCGGAAACACATCGCATATTTTTTTCCCCACGTGGCATCTACTTCAAATGCGTAATAAGTGATTTATAAATAGCTATTTGATGATATTCTTGCCACAAGTTCATTCTATCGGTGGTTTCTCGTATTTCATTCAAAACTAATATGTCCAGTTTCCCCACCAGCCGAGTAGATCAAAGCAAATTTTAATGCAGACCTCGGACACCTTCCCCAGGGGAACTCTTCATTGTTAAGCAAAACTATTACACCTTCCCCAGGCCTCCTCTCGTCCTCTTCGCCCATTGGCCATTTATTTGATTTTATTTTTTTTGCAGTTTTTTTCTTGTGGTCACGCATGAAGACACGGAAAACAGGTTTAGGTTCGAGGGAGCTCCCGGCTTCTTCATGACTCTTCGTACCCTCTAACTGCTAAAGTTTACCGAGGACCTGTACGTCGCCCCCGGCTGCCACCCGGCTGGAATCACGTCGGTGGCGACGAACGTCTTCTCGGATGTGAGCGAGGTCAGGCGGAAGGAGAATGGCGCCCGTAAGGCCAAAGCCGAATTGATTTTCCATACGGCACCCCATGACTGTTCCATGGGAAGCCACGAGCCGGAGCCCGGCGACTGACCGAGGTAAACACCGGAGAGATCGCCGTCGCCGTCTTCGTACTCGATGAGCACCGCCAGGTAGTGGGGGTTGGAACCGGCGTCAACCTGGAAGGCGACGTTCTGCCCCGCATAGCTGCATTCTGAACTGCATATAGTGGGAGTGAAGAAACATGACGAGAGTAAGGCCTTCTAGCCTAATAGAAATGGCTTTTTAGCATTATTTCATTAGAATAATAATAAATTAAGGGCTACTCCACAGAATAAAACACTTTTGTGATGTGACACAAGCCTTTCACTATGTCAATTTCATCGTTCATAGGCTTTGATGGCAGGGAATAATATTGGAGAAAAATAATCCGCCGCATATACCGGTTTATGAAATTTGTAATATTTACCAAATTATGTTTTTGCTGCACTATTTCCAATAACTAACTCCGAAAATATACTCATTGAAGGACCCACCGCATGAACTGAACAGCCAGCACGCCGGCGCCACGCAGTTGGTCGGACTGCCCAGGCAGGGCCATGGCTCCAAACGCAGTACCGCTCATGTCGAAGTGTGCGGATTCCGCGAGGCAGGGTCCGCCGGGGCACTCGTCGGTGATCACCACGGTCACCGGGTCGCCGGAGCAAGCTCTGTTCTCACTGCACTTGACCTACCGCCCATCGAAATCAGAGAACGGTCCTTAATCTGATCTCAAGCAAGGAATCAAAGATAATGGCGCTTAGTCTTATTTCTCCACCAGATAACAAGAACCGCACGCCTTGCCGGACTCAAAAAGTGATGGTCCTCCGGCGGCGATCATGGACGAGAAGGGAGGTTTCTCCACGCCTTCGCCGTATCCACAGGCTCCACCTGTATGGGAGTCGAGGTGAGAATCGCCGCTGGATGCATAAGGTACCTTACGAAGATGAAGAGATATTACCGTCGCTCCCGGCGCCGTTTGGGCTCCCGTACCACGTGGCCCCGGCCGGCGACCAGACACCGGCAATGGCCGAGGCATTGGGAGATGGCAAGAGCCTACGGTTGAAGCTGTGAGCGGAGCAGCTATGGGAGTTCGAGGATAGGTCTGGGAGTGCGAAGAGGAAGAAGAAACAGCGGAGCCAGATGTGAAGAAGAGAAAAGACTACCGCCATGGGTTCCAAAAGAACTCGCAAGTGCTCAGGCCTCTAAAAGGACAAAGGAGGAGGAAGATGAGGAGCTCTGGGTTCACGAGAGCCCGGAGGGGCAATTTGTAGACGCCACTTTGCGCCGAAATACTTCTCTCCCTCCCTGTCCGAACTTGGGTTTTGCCGTTACGCCGTCGTCCGATCTGACGACAGGCATGTGTTAACTTCTGACACCAAAGGAAGAATGGAGGGCCGTCGGCCGTTCAAGTGCCGGAATGATCCGCCGCCTGTCGCCTAACTCGACGAAGATAAAAGAAACCCCCGGTTATTCCGGTCGTTGATGTTCGTTACAACCGTTGAAAGGCGGCGATCCGTCTTCTGCATGATGCCCCCCAGCGCACGTCCCGCCGTCCTAGCAGACCGTGAGCCCCCGTTCTCCAGCAGGAGTTTATGCGCAACGGCCGCAATAGTTGGCGGACTCTGGGGAAGGAGGCAACCATTTTCCACGAAAGGTGAGGTCACTGCGGGTTAAAGTAAACCATAAAGATTGAATTTTTAAGACAACAATCAAGGCCATACAGTGATGTCGATGGGATCGGCCGACTAATCCACAAACTTGCGTCAGCTTAGTTTTTGTTTTTCCGTCGATAGTCAGGACGACCAATTGGACGTCCTGCACAAAAGCTTGTTGCCATTTCTCTAATTGGACGACCATCTCAAGAACATTAACTTCTTATTCTGTCTATCATCATCTCCTCATCTATCACATTCTTTCACTCTGTGCAAGAGCCGTATTTGCATGGTTGGATCTGACATGGGCTTTGCGCTGATTTGGCTTTCGACGTAGAGTATAGTTTTTTCTGTAAGCCCGTCAAAATCTCAGGACTAGACTCAACCTAGGGCTCTGATATTGATGGCATGTGAATGATTGAAATAATCTTTAGAGGTACACAACACAAACGTTAAGAAAATATGTGTGATATCTGATATCTTATTTTAAGAAACAATAAATCCAAGAATCAAACTCAAGTCCTAATGAATATTAATTTACTTGAAAAACTTCTCGCAATATTGGAAAAAGACAAGTATTCTTTAACATGTCTATTACTTATGAAATTTCAATATTATGTAATATTTACCCATATTAATTCTGGTGTCATCAAGATCCCAATACATTCTACTGTTGAAATTTTAGTCCTTTAATCTTCTTGTCTCAAAAGTTTCTTAAAAGTATGGATTACTCAATTCATCAGCTTTGTTCTTGTGACACTCACTATGAGCTCAAATGTGGTTCCAAGATCTTGATTGTTGAAGTCTGGCAAAGGATGTAGTTGAGAGAGGGTATGGATGAGAGGTTGTGTAAAAGAGGGTGTTCATGACATCTTATTTGCTTCTCTAAGAACCCAATATAATATGGTTGGAGTTTAATTATTTTATAAAATAAATATTTACATTGTACTTCATACATTATTTGGATGTAGCATAATCTAATGTATTGAACTTACATAAAATAAGCAAACACATAAATTAGCTGGCTCTAGAGTCATCCTAATTTTAATATTGACAAAGTGGATAAAATAATTATAATTTTATGAGGGAAAAATATGGATTCATTGGAAATTATCACTTTGATTTTACACAAACTCTCATGAGAATTTGAGACTTATATCTAGTAAGATTTATTTTTTCTTATTTAAACAAAATAAGTTAACTCTCCTTGCGGAAAGAGAGATATGATTAAAATAACATAAATATTACTTAATAAAATAATGAAAATGTCTAAGTAAAATATTAAGTGGCTGTTGGGTCCTTGCCAGTAGCTATTGGAATGATTGTAGTTACCTACTGAATTTTCAATAATTTTCAATGAATTTATTGTTTAAAATCTGTAAATTAATGTGTGTAAGGATTAAGCTTGACATATAGCCAACATTATTTATGGAAAAATTATCAAATACTAAAGAATCAACTACTATATTAAAATGTAAAGTTTAACACTAAAGGTTCATACTCCATGATCAGTGAAGATAAAAAACATATGATGTAATAATTTATTGTTGCTGTGGAACATTGCCATAGTGTTTACATGTTGTGCTAATTGGAGGTAAGTGAAACTTAAGAGTGATCCTCTTAGAAGAGCAGAGTAACCAAGAGGTTCTAAGGTATTATAACTTCTATGTTATAAACCTCACAAGAGAGTTGATTCCCTTAATTATGCACTCTAGAACCAAATGTGAAAATTCATATGGACCCAAAACCAATAACATGTAATATATTGTAGATATAATAACGTGATGGTATCCCTGTCCTAATGCAATACATATAATAAATTACAGCCCTCAACATAACTATGTTAGGAATAAAAAATATTTAAAATATATATAATGAATGATTCAAGGACTCTTGTTGCTATTAAGTACTCATCTACATCAAGGTGCTGATGTATAGTGGGCTCACATAAGTAGAAATATCTTGGATTATTGATTTTTCTATATTTCAGGAGAAAAATAATAGAAATAAGTTAAGTGAAAATTTTAAATTAATTGATTCAAGGAATATCTGAATTATTATGTAAAATATTTGATCTATCCTTTGATTAAAAAATTGACTTTGCATTTTTTACTAATTGTAAACTTTGAAAATTATGACGACTCCTTTTATTTATTGCTCCCCTCCCCACCTACTAATACAATATTAATTTTTTTCATAAATGATGTGCTAAATTTTATTCGCGTCTGAAGGCATATAGTAATAAGAGTGTGACTCGGTGTATCTCGTTCAAAGTTTTACTATGTATCAGTCTCGTTATTACTTGATAAATGGTTTTTGAACGGGACGACCATTCCGATAAGGTCCGGGTGGTATACACGATTACTGCTTCGTCTACTCTTGGGTGAAATAGTTGTGCACGCCGAAGCGATAAGGCATCCATTTTGGTCAATCACTGTCGTACCCATATTTCGCAAAAGTCTTTACATTTTTTAATTATAAATAAAAGTGTCTTCTCAATTTTTGGACATGCAATAACCCTGATAAACACGAGCTCAGTCGATGATCTCCGGCCTTATAGTTCACCCTTTTATTATAAGCGAAGCTGCCCGGCTCGTACAGATCGAAGGTCCGTCGGATCGGGGGGGGTGTTGAGTCAGAGAGGAACATAGTAAGAGAGATTAGACAGAGAGAGATGCGAGAGAGGCCATATTTAGATGTTTCCGGAAAGAGGGCAAGGCAGAGACCGGCATGAGGGATTTCGAGGAGAACAGAAGTAGCTTCAGTCCCCTTCTATCGCAACCTTTCTCTAGGGTAATGGATGTGATATGACATAGGACGTTAAAATATTTTATGGCATTTTATGGCCGTACTTATGACTGTACGTTTTTATACTGTGTTCCTTGACCATATTTTGTACCCAAATTATGCTAAATTCATTTATTGTTCAATGTGAGATCTTTGAATGGTACTTTCTCACATGATTCCGTTATAAAACAAAAAAGATAGAAAATTTGAGCTTTTGGTCCACCCAAAATCATTAAATAACATGTAGCATCAAGTATACAATTTTTCTTGTTTTCGGTCCATCAAAACTTTCAACTACGTTTTTAATAATTTTATTATATAGCATTAAGATAGATAAGTTTATTATTGATTTAGTGAACAAAGAAATAGAATGCTATGATTTACTCTCCTCCTATGTTAGCATGCTTAGTGAGAGATAAGCATCGAGAAGGTTTTTTCTTAATTTAGAAGTACCATAGCCATTCACTAAAGATATTGGAAGGATTGTAAGTAGATCATTGATTGAATGATGAACTACATGGTTGGAAGACTAGCTTGCCACCAGGGTAGTTTTGGAAGAATAAACTATATAAAAATTCGTACATTATTGTTGATCATTGGAAGACTTCTGTTCACCAGTCTAAAAATCCGTAAAAAAACTATTGATACGATTTGAAATCATGTTTCAGTTTCCATAGACATAAAAACTTAGACACCGATCCTCATCATGAGGTCGAACATAGTGGAAATAAAAAAAACTTTAACATGAACTCTCAAAGGTTACGGACGGCCAGCACCTATCAGCATGAACTAATAGGGAGAAGTTTACTTCACATTTCAGTGAGGAGCATCCATTCCGAATTGTCAATGAAGAGAATGATCGGTTGAAGATGCTGGAGGCAGGAAAGGGGGGTCTGTCGGAAGGCCAAGCTCGCCATCCGATCGCTTTTAGGTGCCCGGGCTCATTAACCATTGGCATTGGGCCCAGTCCTGACGAGCACGACCCTTTCGAAGCCCGACCTGACATTGAAGTCGGTAGCTGCCAGGGCGAAAGGTATTGATGCCAGGGGGAGGTGATTGGCTTGAGCGGGGACCCCCACCCAGGCTCAGACCTTGCTCGGATAGGTGCCATTAAATATAGGAGTATTAGGTAATTTTAGTAATAATTTTAATCCTACGTGAGAATCAAAACATATAAATATTTAAGCCCCGCACATAAAATGTTTGTAGACAGCTATAGCAGTGCCCATGGTCTGAACCATATGGTCCTCACGTTGCACTTCTCTCGTTCTCGGGCCACATAAATTTCTATGTCCCTCAGGTTTTTTCATTCACCACCGGTGCCTGCCATGCTGGAGTTCAAAAGGTGGAAGCAAACCCTGCTCAAATCTCGACCATCCCCCTTTCTTAAACGCCCACTGCGTGCGCAGCCCCACGGGTTGTCCGCTGGAACGGCGACATCAGACGACTACCCACCTTCAGGTCACCTTCACCGGCATTATTGACATCACCGTCCGACGACTACTCACGAGCTAAGGGACTGTTTTCTCCCGTCGGCGGCGGCGCCAACCAATGGCAGGCACCCTTCGCCGGTGATGGAGTCGGAAAAAAAATAAAAAGGGTTTTTCGATGGGGATTTCTTCAGGAAGAGTTAGTTCTTCAAGGAGAACGCAGGACCGTAGAAGTTTTCCGAGTTAAATATTATATTGAAAATAAATATGGGCAAAGCATCACTCTCTAAGAACTCATTGGAGAAATAACACGCTTTTCTTATTATTATGTTCGCGTTGAAAATTTGTCCAATTAAAGAAATAGCTTATAAATACTGTTTTCATTGAAATAATTTATATGAAATTCGAAGTTAGGACCATGTTCTAATGTCGTAATCCGCGTCTGAGATCATTATCGACGCTGAAAATAGGTTTGAATAATCAAATCGCCCTGTCACATAGATCGCAGAAGAGTACCAAAGTTGAACTTAAAATGATGTTGTTCAATTTATTTCTGAGGTATGTTATTAAACTAATAAAAAAAACAATTTGAGTAGGTTTTGTTACAATTAATGGGCGTGACCGATTAGTACTGTGCGGTGGCGAGTAGTGGCTTCCTTTATTGTGCATCTGCTATGCCTCGGAGGGGATTCAGAGCACGCCGGCTGCCTGGTCGACCTCTGTTCGTCCCCTCTCCCTAGCCGTCGCCTCACCGCCGCACACGAACCGCAGGGTCCTCTCGATCTGATACCCTCCGCCGAGGCTGACCTCCCTCTCCAGATGCCGGCAGTAGCTCTCGAAGACGCTCAGGCTGACGTGAAGCCTGAAGCCCATTAAGAAGAGCAGGTTCACCTCCAATCTGTTCAGTTCACTGAGGGGCAGTCCCCCCACCCTCGCGAAGTAGCTGTTCCCGTAGTTCCTGCGTTCACCGGCGACGAGTGGTCAAAACTCTGCCGACGATTGACGGGCAGGAAGGCTGGCGGCGGGATTTCTACCTGTCCTCAACGAACTTGGAAGCCACCATGATGCCGGCGACGAGGAGCCGGTGGGCGTTCCGCCGTGAGACGCGGAGTCCAGGGCTCCGCTGGCACAGCCGATCGATGTACACGTAGGCGACGACATAGACCGACGGGGCGGCGCCGGTGTAGCGGAAGATCCTCTCGAGGAAGGACTGGATGCTCATGTCCAGAACCAGATCGCAGTCGAAGGCGCTGATCCTCGAAGCCTTTTGGGTGCTCATCTCTACCTCCCCCTCGCGGCTCCCTCTCCTTTCGCCCCTGACGATGGCCCTCTCCAGCAGGGAAGCGAGAACGGATATCACCAACGGGGGGGACGGGTCGTCCCGCCCGTCGACAGCGAAGATGTCGGCGCGGAGCCCGCTTGGAGACATCTCGCCGCGGCACGAGAACATACTGAGGCCGGCAGAACATTGTGACTGGTCGTTGCCGTCGTATACATATATAAGCAGTCCGTGGGAGGCGAATATAATATGGAAAGTGAGGGGGAATAAGAAATCAACTATTAGATTCTGGTCAGGCTGTCGGTGGGCTGGATGAAGGAAGAGAGAGAGAGAGAGAGAGAGAGAGAGAGAGAGTCCTATAAATGGCAATGGCGGTATGTTAGAGTCCAATTCAGCCAAAGCCCATCTTGGATGGTACAAGAGAGTATGATTGTTCAACAAAAGCTAATATTGGATTACTCCTCTCACATATAAAGATTCAACTTTCGTGTTAATCTCACTCAATAATCGGGATAATTGTCATCAAATTCAACTTTGGTATTAACATTACATTATATTTTGCATTCTGATATATCCTCAGAGAGAAAGTCCACACTCTTCTACAAGACTCGCCTAACAAAGTCATTAGAAAGTACTACCAAATCGTCTCCAATATCGACGATTGCTCTACAGGCTAAGTCCTTGGCTAAGTCATTGATAGTTTTGCTAGCTCGACCATATGATTGATAACGGGGTCGACACCACCGAACGTGGACTCTTTTTAGTTAACAATCTTGAGCTATTTAAAGATCGTTAATAGAACACTCTGTGGTAGGGAAAGAAGTGGGTTGAAGGAGTTCATTGCCACTCTAGGAGCCTTGGGAGATTTCAGTTAAAATCTTTTTCATTTCATTAAGTCTGTAAAATTCCTTCTTTTCCTTTTGTCAATTTATCTAGTAGATTCTAAGTCTTTAGTATGTATCATGCCTCCTTGTGGTGGAGTAGAGTCAAGCCTGTTTCGTAAATCTAAGTATTATAGCCATTTTTTTTTAGTAGTTAGAGGATGCTTGGACGTCTAACAAGTGAATAATACACTTTAACTTTTAAATAGGAGAAGTAAGTTGGGATGTAAATTAACTAGCCTCGTTATGTAGAACAGCCACCACCTTATTAACATTGATCTTGAAAAACTATCAGTAAAATCTGAATGCTCATATCAATGAATAGTTGAAAACTTATTATACATATATTTGACTAAACTAAATTTAGCTTCTGTAGTGAATGTTAATTGCTAACATATAAATATTCCTTACATCATCCACTTGAAAGTTATAATCGAATATTAAAAGATTTAAAATATTATATAAGAAGGAAAAATATTATTCACCAAACTAAGACATATGAAAAGAAAGGAATATATAAATAAAAATTGGGCCGTATCTCATGTGAACATCAGATCTATTATATTTTATTGTATATTTTTGGGTGGTAATTTGGTTGTGGAGTGGCAAGAATTAAATCACAAGGTCTAAATTGAGTGTATAGGTTGAATATCTTATCATGACTCATGGGCTGATTGAGTTATTGCCACTAAAACTTTTTTAATTGATTTTGAAATTGAAGTGAAACTATTATTTAAAATTTATTATGACAGTGATATTGCTATGAACATTGAAAAATAATTATGCACATTGAAAACAATTTACATTTTGTTCAATAGAAACTCAATGTAAAGACTATTTTTTCTAATATCATTAGAAGATCAAGTTGTATATATTTTTTCAAAAAAAAATCCATACTTTTTAACTATATTAGATTCATTTCCATCTTAACACACTATAAAAAAGAGGATTGATTCTCTCCTTCTCTCACATTCACTCCTCTCCTCTTTGTTTCTTTCAAGGCTTATTGAACACAACACCTCATCAATTGTCATTACTTTTTCTTGTATGATTTGGAATGAAGATAAAATAATAAGATTATAGAGCGAGGATCCTCTTGGGAAATGATTATGGTTTTCAATAAATCCTAAGACCTCCTAGGTGTATGTGGGCTTTATGCCATTGATATGAAAAGTATTCAAGGCCATGATCAATCAATCAGATTGATTGAATGACAAGAGGATCTAGTTCAATATTTTTGAAAACATCAATCTTACCTTCCTTTTGTTGTTGACTAAGGTGGCACTCATAGTAGGGTCAAGATGGCAATTTTTGGGTTTGTAGGTATTATAGATATAAAAAGTTGGGAATCAACAAAGGCCCTATAGATTGATTGTCAAGCATTAAATGACACCAATGATAAAGATATATTAGATAAGGTGATATTTTTAGGAAATAGAAATGTTGGGTTGTATTGCAATAAGATTTCTCGTATAATTTTCAATCCAAAAACATTTTACTAGATGAATGTTTTCAGCTTAATCTTCATTTCCAAACTTTTTTTGGTAAGTTTAACGAGATAAAATTTTCAATATTATATTTGAACGTGGCTTCTAGGATTAATCATTTAAATATTATCTTTATCCCCATTTAGGGTAAATAAACCTTTCATATTTAAAATTATTGAAACAAAATTATTTTCATTGCCACAAGAATTATGTAATTATATTATTATTATTCATAGTAGCAGTGATGTAAATAAAATTATTTCGTTTTACATTGGCACCATAATTATATAAGCGCAGTGGAAATAGACAACTAATGATTAAAATTATACACTTCCAGGGTGGCATAATCAGTCGTTCCGTACACTTTGCTACCAGTGGGCCCCATGCATCGCTGCTTCCGGACAAGTTTTGCGATCCTGTGGGCCCCTAGAGACGGAAGCACGTTTGACAGTATACCCCTCTATATTTCGGCTGGTATGGTTGAAGAATAGTATTTCGTCTAGGGGTATTAAGGGAATTATTGTATGGCGTGAACGCAATGTGGGCCGTCTCCAGGGGCAAATTGGACTGCAGTGGATGGCGGCAAGGGGGAGGGGGCGGAGCCGCCGCCGAAAGCGGTAGCGGCCGCCGGAGCGCGGAGGAGGAGGCGATGCGGAGACGCATTTGGGGCCTCGCTGAGGAGTTCCTGACCCGATACCTAGAAAAATGCCCAGTCGCCGGCCGGTACCCCCGCCGGAGCTGAGGAAGACGACGACGCCTTGCTGGGCCGACCTCTCGCTCCGCTGCAAGCCCCTCAAGCATGTGGCCTTCAAGATCCATACCGACGCCCTCAGCAGCCCCAAGCGACGGGAGGATCCTGCGCCGCCGGGCGATGCCCCGGACCTCACCGGACTCCTCTCCGACGAGATACTTATTCGGATCCTGTCCCACCTCCCACCGCCCCTCCGCGAGTCCTCGGGCCTCGTCTGCAAGAGATGGCTGCGTCTGCTCGACCAGCTCCGCCGTTCGCTCAGCCTCCTCGACTGGTCGTTCCTCGACAGCCCCTCTCGTCGCCTCGTCGTGCGCTTCCCTGAGCTCACCGATGTCGACCTCGTGCCGGCGTCCATCAGCCCGCCGGTGATTCCCTCCGGCATCCTCCTCAACCGAGGCCCCGTCTCCGTACGGCTGGATTCTGAATTTGAGACGCCCAATGGCGCCCTTCCCTGGGGCTTCATCACGGAATGCAGATTCCTACCGTCGAAGGTTGTCGACCGGGGGCTCGAGATTCTCTCGCGAGGATGCCCCACCCTAAGAAAGCTATCGCTCGTGGCTGTGGCGTCGGAGCTCGGCCTGATGAAGGTGGCCAATGAGTGCCCCACGCTTCAGGAGGTGGACCTTCACCGCTGCACGGACACGTCGCTTCGGTCGATCTCCGCCTTCAGAAACCTGCAGATCCTAAAGCTGATCGGTTCTATGGAAGGGCTCTACGACGGACCTGGTGTCTCCGACATAGGTTTGACGATATTGGCGCACGGATGCAAACGGTTGGTGAAGCTAGAGCTCTGTGGATGCGAAGGGAGCTACGATGGCATCGGCGCCATCGGACGTTGCTGCTTGATGCTCGAGGAACTCACGATATGTGAGCACAGAATGGATGCCGGCTGGATGGCGGGGCTCTCATTCTGTGGAAATCTGAAGACACTGAGACTCCAGGGATGCCGGAGGATTGACTTAGATCCTGGTCCTATTGAGCATCTGGGTTCATGCCCCACCATTGAAGGGCTGCATCTGCAGCGGTGCCAACTCCGGGACAAGAGAAGCATGAATGCATTGTTTATTGTGTGTGAAGCGGTAAAGGAAATGGTCTTCCAGGACTGCTGGGGGCTGGACAATGAGATGTTTGGCATAGCTATCATCTGCAGGTATTACATAGACAAGCATGTGCTCTGACATTTGCTTGGTTGCTTCAGATATCCATTTATTGAGATTTTCTATTAATAAACATAACTAAGCATCATTTAATAGCTCCAATAACACGTTTGCCGGTATCGTATTCATATGGATTGTTCTATTTCTCTTAATTTGAAATTATAATTCCTCTTGTTTTGCTCTGAGTTTGAGTTCATTTCTGAGCCTTCCCCTCCGTTTTACGATTACTTGCAGCTTATTTTATCTATTTCTAGTTTTTCCTGATGCCGGATGATGCAGAAGAATAGATAATAATAATTGGAAGCTCAGTAAGTGATCTATGGAATAGGGAATGCGTATACCGAATTAGGGCTTTCCACTTGCGTTAAGAGGCGAGTGAGGGTTCTCGATGTGAAATAAAACTGAGAATAATTCCCACATGAAGACAATTCTGACTTTTATTTTTATTTTTTTAAAAATATTCTTGGGTAGTTAGGGTCAGAAGAAAGGATTTGTTGTCCAGATGGTCACTGTAGAGACTATGCCTTATCCAAGTATTGTGAAGCGGCCCCAGATAGGATTGAAATGACCCTCATTGTGGAGGTACTCTGTGGAAGTATGATAGTCTGATCTGTCGTCTGTGATGGGTCTTTGATTCAGGAAAACACCACCAATTCGCTACTTTTGGAGCAAATATCCTGATAGAAATGATGTATTGGAGGAATTCACCCCATCATCGTGGGAAATATATGTGTGGCTTTGTTCATTGAATTTTTTGCTGAGAAGAAATGCAAATAAAAACTGGGCTTCCATGTTGAGTATGCATGGACATAAATTGGGGGGCAGAATGGTTCTATGATGTACCTTCACTTGTTGCAACCTACGTACCAGACTGTAATTGCTCCTCATCCCACATTTCCTTGTTTCCCAAAGATTCTTAAGAACCTCTTTCTCTTTTCCTTTTTTTCCACCAAATTTTCAGTAGAATTTAGGGGTTTATTTGTACGATTTGGACTGTTAGTCATGTAAAAGGCAAAAGAAGAAAAAAAATCATTAAATTCCCGAGTCTTCCTGATGAAGAGGCAATCAAGAAAGCAGCAAAAAGTGAATATATAACCCTACAGAATAATGGGCCACTGCTACCAATCTTGCGTGCACACTGGACTATATCTTGGACAATGCACTGTCGGGTAGAGTGAGAGTGGTAACCTGGAACTATTTCATCTGCAAGGTTATGCTAAGAAACCTCTGGAGGATCGTTTTTAAAACTAACTTTGATCAAGTAAACAACAAGAGATTTAAGAGTTTGTTCATTCATGTAGTCATTAAAGGTTATGTAACCTTTGCGACTGAACTGTTCCTTGTCCTCTGGAGGAACAGTTCAGTTGCAAAGGCTTTGGACAATCTTACTCTGTAATTTGGATGATGTCTTGGAATAGTACAAGGGCACAACTTCAATGATCCAGAAAAGTGACTACGTTAGTTGATGTTTGATGTGACCCTTTTTAGTTTGTAGGTCCTGATCATGCTCTCCTCTACTGAGGAGTTCTGGATTATTCCATGGTGAATCTTGCTTGCCTATCGGTCTTTTTAATTTCTTTGTAGCATCTTATGCCATCCTAAATCCTAACAATACCTGCTGTTTTCCTGTACATCAAAGTTTATTTAGGTTCATATTTTGGGGCCAGCTGATGTTTCTTGGATCATAGCAAAGTGAGGGCTGGAAAACATGCGACTAAGGGAATTATGTTCATTATTCAGTTATCTTTGTCTTCTTCTTCATTTTCTGAAGTTTCACCGATTTGTCAATGATTTCGTTTATAACGTGAAACAAACTAATAAATTGCTTCATTCATTGCCTATACAATGGGTAGGAGCTCAATATAATTACAAGTATATTAAATACTTTGATCACCTATTCGAATTCAACTAGTCTTTTGGGCTATCTTGTTGTCTATGCAAAACTTAGAAAATATTGCTTGATCCATGGAGTCATACCCAGGTTGATCAAGGATAAGGCATGAGCGACTGTGGTGGGTCTGGTGGGAGTGTCTAATTCTATTCGTGTCTCATGATGCTGTCAAAGATATTTACGAGGGATTAATTGGGATGTTCCTTGAGCAATAATTTGGTTCCTACTCCAAAACAAATACTCATTTAATTTTTCTCACAATTTCTCATCAGAAATATCACATTTGCACTGGGTCAAGACATGTTGGTGTTGCTGGTCTTGTTTTTGAATGCCTCAGTACTGTGTGTCATTGTGTATGCACTTGCAGACGATGAACCGGATCAATGATAACTAAATTCATTCCCTTGTGGAAATGATTAAAGCATTCAGCAAGAGTGAAAATTGTTTTTCTGAGCATCACTTTCCCACCCTGCTTTTTTTTTTTGGGAAGATTGTTGCTTCCCTGTCCAGTTACAGTTGAGGCCTACTTTGAGCATTGATAATACATCTTACATAAAGTCTTCTCTTCAGATGAAAGGTGTATCTGAAAGAAAAGCAAATCTAAAAGCTGTAATGAGGATGTTGCAGGTCTATGATCAGAAATTAGGTGCGCCTATCCTGAAAACTTACACTAATTCTACATTGCTGAAATCAGTTGAGAATTGATTGACCAATTGACTAGTTTGATCAACATCGAGATAGCATGAAATAAATTTCCTCAAGAAAATTTGGGGGAGCTACCTTCATTCCTTTTTTTGGGAGTGTTAGGAACAGAAAATGTTTGGTTGTGCTATGAATGAAACAGTGTTATGCTTCTGATCCCAGAAATTAATGGCAAAGGATAAGCTTGTGGTTCAGTGTCTGAGGAGAGTTCTCTGTCCTGTTAAAGATCGAAAACGAATACACTTTAAAGACTTTTAGTTCATGGAGACATAATTCGCCGATTGCTTCGGTATTGGTGTTGTTTCAGTTGACATTTTATTTCCATATTTCGCATTCAGCATCCAATCATTATGAACTCGTTTTACATAATGTGGGACATTCCGTGGTGGGTTGGTACCGCAGAAAGGGGCTCTTTTTATGAACGTTGACGAAAAACACATATCCATTTTGCATATATGAAACTTTTTTGTAATGCAGAAGACTTTTTACCTAGCTAGGTTTTTAGTTGCTAATTGGCGAGAGAAATCGGCTGATAAGAAGATATGTGAACTCTCCAAAGAGACCTTTTTTCCGAATTGTTTTGACATTATTGCCTGGTAAATCTTCTTCATTTGAATGCCAATCTTAGTAAAATTCGCCAAAATCTCTGCTTAAAAGGTCTTTATTTGGCCACTGTTTCTGCAAAAGCCTAATATCTCTTCTGATGTGCTTGCAGAGGTGTCAGGGTGCTGTCCCTGGAAGGATGCTCCTTGTTGTCCATAAGTGGTTTAGAGTCGGTAATTGCATCATGGAAGGATCTCCAGAGGCTTCGGGTCGTCTCGTGCAACAAGATAAAAGACAGTGAGGTCACCCCTACTCTCGCTGGCTTCTTCTCCCTTCTCAAGGAGCTCAAATGGCGGCCTGATTCCAGATCGCTACTTGCAGCTAGCATTGCGGGCACTGGAATGGGCAATAAGGGAGTCAGATTTTTCAAGTGAACTTGGTTCTTATTATTTCTGTCTGTCTGTCTGTCTCTCTCTCTCTCTCTCTCTCTCTCTCTCTCTCTCTCTCTCTCTCTGTGCCTGGCTCCTGGTGGTCCGGAAGGAAGGAGAGTTGCTGTCGCTAGTTTTAAACTGCCCATAGCAGAAGGTCTTTGTAGAAAAAGGGGGGAATTTTGGTAGCGATAACTTGTGTGTAATTGATTGAACTACATTGGCGTTCTTGAGGGAGCCGTTCGGTTCCGTGGGTATTTTTTTTTCTTATAAAACATCATACTTTTGGGGGTACTTCTTGGTTTTTCCTCTTATCGGTGTCTTACGTAGGTGTCCCGGGCCGCCCTGGGCTCCGAGAAAAGCCCAGAAAATTTACCTCGGCCAAAGCCTGGGACCGACAATCCCACCCACCCAGATCGTGAAAATCCTTTCTTTCATCGTGGTTATCGTTGATTTCTTTACCGCTCTCTCCCTCTCTCTCTCTCTCTCTCTCTCTCTCTCTCTCTATCTCTGCATATATATACATATATATAGATATCTGACTGCATATTCTTGATCGAGGAAGCAGGAAGGCATGGAGAAGGGGAATTCTTGGCGATGGAGGGGCGCAATGCAGGTGGGAAAGGACGTCGTCTCGTTAGGAGGCGTCAGCGATCCCAAGCAGCTAGACTGTCGTCACCCTCAACTCCACCCGAGGCCTTTCTCTCTGGGGCGGTCATTCGCCGGGGTAGACGGCTACGGAGGTGGTTATCATTCCCCGAGGACCCCCAGCGAGGACGGCGGAGAGACGGCTTTGCTGCTCCCCAAGATCGCTGATAACTCCGGCAGAAGCAGAGACCTACCGCCGTCGCCCTCCCCCATGCGCAGCCCCGTGAGCTCCTTCCCCTTCTCCCCACCGTCGGAGATGTACTACTCCCAGGGCGCCTCCGACTTCTACACACCCTCCGGTCTTCAGGTTGCCCTTCTTTCCTCGCTCCCTCCGACGCCATTCTACGTCTGCTGGATGATTCGAAGAGGACTCTGGTTGAGCAAAGCTTCTTCCTGGTTCTTGAGTGTAGAAAAGATATGGGTTCAAGAAGAGGGAGTAGACTAGTTTTTTCTCTTCCTGAACACTTATCGCCGCTTGAAGCGGTAGGGGCGCTGTTCTTACCGTCCTCCCGCCCCCGTTCTATCTTGGCCGGAGGTTTGGATCCCTTTGATCAGTTGGGTTTTGCAGACGACGCCGCCTGAAGGAGGACGATGGAGAAGGAACGAACCCATCATCCAGAGCTCGGAACTGGAGGGCCGTCAGCTGGATCTGCAAGAGGAGTTCCCGTTGCTTATGACGAGATCAACCGGTGGCTCCTTCTCCCCTTCTGATTCAAAGTTCTCTCTTTCCCCTCGATCTTTCTCTAACCTCTGGATTCACTATGAGTCTCAATTTGCTAGAAACCAAGAGCTCTGTCAAGACGAGCACCCGCCGCTGCTCCATAACCGGGGGCACGTCGGCCAGCCTCTCGGGGCTGTACCCCTGCGACCCTACCGCCTCGTCCCACAGCGGCGCCCACGACTCTCATTCGAAGGTGACGGCTGTCATGCAGAGGCAAGAACGAGAAGACAGAGGCTCTAAGACCGGGCATCATCTGCATCCTGGGTCTCAGCATCTTCCTCATCCAGCAGATCGTCCTTCCTCAGGTCTCCCTTGGCATAACCATCAGGTTCGCCTACGAGAGCTTCCTTTGGGTTACCTTCCATCACTGATGTTTGAATGTGGCCAGGGGATCGCGCCAACGTCGGCGCCGGCAGCAGTGGAGACGAGAATTCTGACATGGAGAGCGCAATTGACGATCATCTCCAGTGGGCAACTCGGAGGAGCAGAGGCCCCGTTTACTCTCCCGCCTCTGGAAACGAGATGAACAAAATCGAGGCCAGGCTCGAGCAATGGACGGAAGCCAGAACGCTTCAGCTCTTGAGAAAGTGAGCGTCCTTCTCGAATTTCTCAGAAATCTCGGACCCCACACCGTGTCTGTATATTTTCCACGATCCCCGCAGGCTGAAGAAGAAGGAAGACGAGATCGTCGAGTGGGAGAACTTGGAGACGATGAAGGCCAGGATGCGGATGAGAGAATTCGAGGTACACCATCCTCTTTGCATTTCGGGGGTCTTCTTTCATGGAAGGTGTGTAACAGAGAGCACCTCGCGGGCAGGTGAAACTGGAGGACAAGTGGGATAAGGCAATGGAGAAGATGCAGAGGAGTATATTGAGCGCCCAGAAGAAGGCCGAGAAGAAAAAACTGAAGGAGAGGGCGTCTGCCGACAGGAAGGTGATGGAGGTCGTTGGAGCTGTGGAGAAGCGTGGTGGAAGCACCGGGAAGCTGCCATGCAAGCTCATCTGTCTCTAGTCGCCGACTGACTCTGACCCACGCACTGAACGAGACCGTCCAGCTTGTCTGCCCTAGTCGATAAATCTTCGGGAGACCTAGCAGACCCTTTCAATTCGAGGTCCGACCAGTTCCCCAGTGTTCTGATTAAGAACCGTTCAGATGGGCCTAGCTTGACGGGCTTAGGAAGGAGTGTAAGGGCCCGGCCTAATTGGACCAAGACTCTTGAAAATCACGCCTCACTGGGGCCAAGTAACCAAGACCTCAAGATTCTTGTGAATAAGTTTTAATTGTACGCAACCAACTGATAAACTGATTGAACCAGACAGACTATCCGACTGTTGAAAGATGCCCTTGCGCTGAAGAAGAAAACCTAATTGAGGCCCATCGAAGACATTCGATGGGTCCAATCCCACATCAACTGCAGCTCCATGCACCAAGCAGGGGACTTGAAGAAGGCCATCTTCTAGTGGTTCGGCAACCCGGTTAAAAGCAGGGAGATGAAGGGAGACGGATGGGGATTGTGGCTACAGCGTATTCTAGCCAGATTGAGTCGTCTACTCAGACGCAGTGCTTCCAGGTGCGGCGGCGCCAGCAGCCAGTGACTACGGCAGCTCCTGGGGACGCTCATGCCTCGTACAGACAAGAGTGGAGCTGCGCAGTCGGAGGACACGGCGTGGTCCTCTACCACCATCTGACTTGTGCCACCTTGGGCCACCGCTAAAGCCCAGATTTTCTGAAAAACGGCAGCAGGAAGGAACGATCCATCCGTTGGTGTTCGATCAGCGCGTCGTTAAGTTTACAAAGGGTGGGGGGAGGGAGGCGCAACTGTAGCACCGCGGGCATCGAAACAATCAGTTCGCCTTCTTTTTTTTTTGGTCAGGGGCTTCATGCCTTCTCAATCTTAATCTGAATACTGGATAATATAAGGCACATTTAAAGGGACAAAAACGATAGAATATTATATATCAGGGGGAGGGGAGATTTCCCGAGTGTTGTAAGAGGAAGCGTTCTCTTCCTCCTTTCTCTCACTACCCTCTAGTCTATGTCCCTGCTAGATTATTGGGTGGAGGATGGTGTTGATCCCCAAATTAATCGATCATGCCCTTTCCAGCCTGTATGATTAGGGTTCGCGACCGTTTCAAATGTAGAAGAAGAGTGGGGGGCGGCAGGGAGATGCTTCTGTGGGGGAGGGAATTAGGAGTTGGGCATACCGATGAAGATTGCCCATCTTTTATCACCTTGATCATACAGAAAGATACTCTTGGACTAAAATACACCGCATGGAGAGATGGCGGTGATAGAGGCAGGGAAAATAGATGATGACATGATGTGGTTGGTCATCCTCATGGCTCCAATATCGCGATAAAGAAAAACAAATTACTCTCCAGTGGGGTCAACATACCTATTTTTGCCATTTGATTTTACTTATTCATTGCATTGTAAAATTATTTTAGTAGCAGTAGAGCACATACTAGAAACATTATGATTTTACGTATGAGGCTACTCTCTCCTAGTTAATTGATTTAGAGGTTGGACCACACAATAATCGGAGATCTAAGTTCTCTAAGTGATGTAGTTGTTGTCGTCTATATGATGAAAGTGATAGATAGCAGCTCAGGTGACACATTGAAATAGAAATACATTGTTAGAGATGCTGGGAAATTTAAATGCGAGCTGAATTATTTCGGTAAGTTATTCGGTAAATTATCATGCTGTTTGCTGTGAATTTGAAGCCGAGGAAGAGAAAGGAAAGGCGGGTCCGAGATTTGAAAGAGAAACTGGTCTTCCTATCCGTGGCATCCCAATTCGAATTCAAATAAACAAGGAAGCATGCGATAAGGGTGAGTCACAAACTCAGCAGACCTCATAGTCACGGTAGAGTAGTTCCGGCCGGGGGGAGGTCACAACGGCGGTGGCGGAGCTTCCTGGCTGGCGAAGGACATCCTTCTGTCGGCGCAGCTCCAAAACCTTGCGGTGGGAATTGGAGTGCTGGGTGAGCACGAAGGTGGGGCTGGCGGCGGGGCGGTACTCAGGCACGAGCCTCCCCGATTTGAACCGCACCCCACAGGCGTTGCAAAGCGTCTTCGGGCCCAGAGGGCCCGTTCGCCACTGCGGCGTCTTCTCCGACGAGCAGTGGGTGCACCTCCTCACGCCACCGTCCTCGCCTCTCGTTTCCTTCTTCCTGCCGCTCGAAGTGGACGGCGCCTTGGGATTGCTGCTGGCGACACCTGGGGGGAACTCCGACGAGGATGAAGACGAAGAGGAAGACGTCGCGGAAGATGAAGACTGCTGCGGAGAGGACCAGGCTGTGGAGGCGGCCTGCTGGAGTGCGGCAACAGGCGCCTTCGAACGCTTACTCCTGACTCGGCACGGGACGGTGGATGGGTCCGAACGAACATCGCTGGAATTGGATGACGGAACAGGGTTTCCCCCAGACCAGCCTTGGCAGGATGGGAAAGGGATGTCAGAGAAGGAGTCGTCTACGAACTTGGATAGCCATTCTAGTTCCGCCACCTCCTCGCTCTGTAACAATTTTTCATGAAAAAGCAGAAATCAAAGTTATTCAGTGTGAGCTTCCCGAGATATCAATCTCTTTTCTTCGGATCCGCGAGTAGAGGGTAACGAATTGGTACAGCAAGAGAGAGAGAGAGAGAGAGAGAGAGAGAGAGAGAGAGAGAGAGGAAGGGAGGGAGAGAGCGGGCACTAGTTTGAAGGATTTACAGGTTATCAGGATTTACAGGTATGTAAAGATCGTCGGAGAAGGTGCACATTTGGGGAACCGAAGAGTCGAGGTAGCCGGCGGTACTAGAGATCTCGTGCAGGGGAAGAATGTGGCTCTGGATGCTCTCAGGCAAAGCGGCTGTGGCGTCGAAGAGGTCGTCCTGCTCGGAGAAATCGAGAAGGTCGTCTATCCGCATAGCATCGGATGAGGGCAGCCCGCACACATACGCCGTTGAGAAAGAAGACCCGGCCGCCTCCATTCCCATTATCGGCATCTTTCCCATTCCAGCTCCCAGTCCCACTCCTTCCACCTCTCTATACCACTCTTGCTTCACTCTCTTTCTCTCTCTCTCGCTCTCTCTAACCACTGGGAAAGAGAAGGGAGAGGAGTAGGGTTAGAGGGAGTTAGAGAGGAGAGAGGTGAAAGGGAGAGGTGGGGGATCGGAAGGGCGAGGGAGGGTAATTTATACGGGATGAGTCTCCTCTCCACGGTGAGTCGAACAGATTGGCAGGCAACGTGACTCCCCTCCATGCACCCCAATTTTTTTCTTACTCTAACATGCCGATGCCCGTTACCTTACAAACCCTAGGAAAATTCACGTCCACGATCCCTCCACGTCTCGTCCAACCAGGTCGGCATTTAAAGCTTTTATAAACAACTCCTCAACATATACGTACGGTGACTTCCTCCCCCCAACTCCCTCTCGATTTCTCTCTCTCTCTCTCTAGATGTGGATAATTAGAGGGCACCCAGTACAGTAAAAGCCCCCTTCTTTCACTGGAAGGAGCTTCCTCGAGTACCCACGAGCTCCTTCAAGGCCCGAGGACACTGTGATCTCCACTGTGCTCGATATTTTATTGGATTCTCCGGAGATTGAGAGGGGAACGTGGTGGTTGCGAGGCCAGATAAGCTGCAGGAGTAATTAACTTTACGGGTCTGGGGCGCTGTCACGGCCTTCCTCTCCATCCGCCCCCACCTACGTTAATGAAGGTAGAGGAAGAGCGGGGAGCGGGTATGGGCTCTTCGGCCCCATTAAAACAGAAGCTGAAGAGCTGGGAGGGGAGAGAGAGAGGCTATTCGGAGTAGCTGCTACCACTGTTTTATTGCTTGTTGCCGCTCGCTCCCTCCGTCCACTAGTACGACTGCTGTGCGGGCACGGTGGGAGGTCCGTCGCCGGGAGGAGGGGGGGTTCGAATAGAACGTAGAAAACACGTGTTCTGTCGGCCGCTGCGGGGGACCATCCGCCGCTTCTCCGGACTAACCCTTCCTCTCTCCCTCATTCCCTCTCAGCAGGAGGGTTTACCCTCCTGCTACCACTTCTCTCTCACTCTCTCTCTTTGGCAGGTGACGAAGGGCCAGCTGGTGCGTAGCTGTCACGGAGACGGATTAACTGCGAGGGCTCTCTCTCTCTCTCTCTCTCTCTCTTTCCTCAACCAGCGGCAGCAGCCGGGGAAAGGAAGGATTGCATGGAGGGCCACACCCCCTCTCTGGATCACCAGGCACGTGTCATACATAGGGCCTAGAGAGAGAGAGCAAGAGAGAGTGAGTGAGTGAGTGAGAGAGAGGGAGAGAGAGCGAGAGAGAGGGGATGGGCCCCCGTGGTCTTGCTCGGCTGCGCGCCAGGATTTGTCGCTAACAGCGTACGCCTGGCGCACGGCAGCGATGAAGGGTGCTGCTGCTTTGGTGGCGGCGGTGGAGCTCGTACGGCCGGAGGAAGAATTATAAGCGCCGACTTTCAGCTGGGGGTGACGCGACCTTCGCGGCTGCCTTCCACGTGTACAAATCTTTTACGTTCCTAATCCGGAAAGGCCACGTGGAAATTCCATTACACGTGGTCTGATTTCATTCATCCACGACTATAATCTGTGCGTCAGAAGATACGGGGCCGTACGTGTCCCTCTAACGCGTTGACACTAGAAATTGCCAACTGTAATCAGCCGTCACGTGCGCTGGCTCAATGGTGCCTTTTCCTCCCACTTTTGTTCGTTTTTTTCTTCATATTGATGGATGATTAGTATACTATAAATTATTGGTGAAAGTCCGACTCCGGCCAAAGCACTTGTCGGGAAATGAAGGCATCGAATCACGTGAAGGGGGAGATCCCGAGACCCGCCGGCGCCAGGACACACGTGCTCTCCCCCTCCTCCTATCGACCCCACCCCCCCACCCCCCAAGAGTAATACATGCATACTAAAAACAATACATATATATATATATCTTTAGAGAGAGAGAGAGAGGGAGAGAGGTGTCCTAACTCGGGGCCATGGACTTCGGAGGCTCGTTGGAGAGAGAGGACCACTGGAGCCACGCTGACGAGCGAGCGGTGTCGGTGAGATATTTTTCCTTCCGGCTGCTTCAGTTTTGATCAGTGGCGGCGAGTTCGCAGAGCGTAATGTGAACGGAGGAGGAAGCAGCTCCGCCGGAGGAAGACGACGGCGGCGGCGGCGGCGGAGGTGGGTTGGGTGGGAGTGGGCCAGGCAGCGGTGAGGCGCTCCCGCGGCGCATGTGGCCGGCGTCAGGGGGGAGGAAGCCATAATATGACCTGCCGGCGATGGCCCCGCGGAGCAGTGCAAGTGGGTCTCCGTGGGGCCCCGCTCAGAGCCTCGTCAGGCCCGGGAGAGCTTCCATGTTCTAGCAGATAGACGGTCCATTGTACGAGTCTTCTCCTCATCTCTCATCACATAGATAGAGAGAGGGACAGAGACGACGGTCAAAGAGAAGAGCTAGGAGGGTTGGCAGGGCATTAAGCAGGTTTACGCAGATTATGCTTTATTAATGAATTAAGTATTTACATACACCATTTCTCTGTGAAGACTCAGAAAATTTATCTAATTTTGTGAGGACCGGCGGGCCCAGCGAGGCGTGGTCAAGTGGGCCGGGCCCAGACCAGCTCAGCAGCCCGAAAGAGAGCCCAGGGCCCTGTCCTGTGCCGGATTTGAGCGAACATCTTACCTGCAAGTGCAGGCGCTCCCAGTGTCCCTCCCCTGACAGCTGCCACGCCATCGCCTGCAAGGCGGCGCCAGGGGAAAGGTCCATCTTCATCCATTCACGAGCAGGCCCTGTGGGCACTCAAATATCTGAGCAAAATCAGTTGAGGTTGATCTAAACCGGGATGTTCAATGCCCATGAGACATTATTACATCAAAACGGCGCAGATTTCGCCCTCAGCAGCAAAATCAATCGGTTGATTTGGGCATCGATGGCAGGGGAAAGATGAGATGTGGGTGATGAATCCAGGTGAAGCCACCTATGGAGAAAGTCAACAGCGAAGGAGACGCGTCCAGCAGCAAAAGGGTGTCACGTGCCGTCGGTTCCATCTAGAAAAAAAATAGAACACCGTTACAATCCCATTCCTGTCCAAATAGGTGGTAAAAATAAACAAGTCAAAAGAAGCGCAAATATGGAAACTCGGTTCCTATGAACCAATCTTTAATTGGGTCACTTTTTTAAGTCAACCCATGGATAATATAATAAGCTTGCACAGAAGCCAATGGACTCTGACCATTAGGAAATCTCCAAATCTACAAGAAATCAGCAGCTCCCAGACCATACCTGAGCTTTCATTCGACTACATGAATAGCCAGACTATGTATTTGGGTGGCTTGAAGCATAGTTGAAGGATTATAATGACGAATAAAGTTTTTCTAACCAAATTTCTGGTTCAATGGTGCGGAGACGATGATATGTGGATGGAGTAAACAGCTTGCTTGGAGACCAAATTTTTCACAAAAGAATGGAATAACGTTGACAATAAAAGAAGGAAGGGAATTAACTTTGGGAAAATGAAGATGCAAGAATATATAGGGATAAAAAATAAGTAAAATTAAGATCAGACGGTTGATAGTGAGAAGAAAATCAGAGAAGTCAAACAGCAAAGCTGAACGTAAGTCAACTATCAACTAAGGATCTAAACGCACGCCTGGAACATCAGGAGATTTTCAGCATCGAATTTCTCAAATTTGGTTTATAAATAATTCGAAATAATGGATTACTTTTTCACAAACCAAGTCTATTGTTAGAAGGGAAAAAAAGGATGATAACTTATTAGAAAAATAAATAAGCGTGAAATCTAAGCACTTGACACCATACAGAGAAGAGAGAATATGCAAGTAGCTTAGAAAGAAGGCACCTTACATGTCCTCAACTTTGTGACTGGCTTTCAAGCATACAGTACAACTCATTTTCAAGAAACTTCATAATAACGGTATCAATGATGTATTATTCAATAAACGGCACGATTTAACAACCCTTGATAGCCACTCGGAAAAGACAATAAACTAGCTTATACGATATTGATAGAGTATTCATACTTGTGAAGCTAAGGGCATGACTGGTAGATACGTAAGTCCACAGTCTAGTCATTCCAAGCATTGAAAAATCATGTGCCTGCAGCAACCAAATACCTTATGTTTATGGCGATAAAGAAGAAAGCTCATTATATGTAACTGAGGCCCCTTAACCTTGTAGAAAATTATTTTCCAAGAATCAAAATAAAAGTTAACAAAGTAACCAATATCTACACTAATACTACATGTGGGAAAAAATTGGCTAGCACAAGGAAAAGAAAAAGGAAATCTTTGGCCAATCATGTTACCAACTGTCCTTGGAGGTCTGAAGTAGGCTAAGGTTTATCTAAAACTTGTAAACATCCAAAATTAGGGCAACCGACCGATAGCAACTCATGTTTCAGTCAACAAACTATGAGAAAACCTAACTTGTGTGAATCATGTATCAAGGCCAGATCGCAATCAAAGTAATGTCAGATTACAAATAATTGTTCAACTTAATGACAAAGATATAATCCACGCATAATTTCACAGGAAGGAAGTCATGCACCTACTGCATTCTAACCTGCATTAATGGACAGATATCTCTATTAAGTGAAAGGAAGTCATGCACCTACTGCACGCATCCATAAAGCATTCTAAGAATCGAACCTACTGCATTAATTCATGATCTCTAAATATGATTGGATTTCAAACTATCATTGCAAGCAAAAGAAATAGATTGAAGATGAAATATGAAACCGCCAGTATTCATGATTATTGTTAAAAAAAAAAAATTAAAATCATCGTCCAATTGTTTGCACAGTCTACTCATTTAATTCTTCTAAAACCATCGTCCATTCAACAAGGGTCCTAAGCATAGGAAGCGGAGAGGTTAGATTGCTGAGACGTGCAAATGGACAGATATCCTTTTACATGTTTAGAAAGCAGTATCAGAACATCTCCCCCCACTATGAATTGGTTGACTTTGCTGAACCAACGAGGCAGAGTCAGTAGATCCACATTGGACATTTTCTGCGACACCATGGACTTTCAATAAACAGTGATTCGTGGAAGCAAAATTTCATTTAGTAGTGTTTCTAGGCAAAACACTGAAAACTGTCTCGGACGATCAATTTAATTAGAAGGCATATCCACATTGTCCAGAAATGGGCCAACATCAGCGGGTCAAGGGAAGTTCTAATTTGCGTGAATCAGAACTGTTTTAAGACAATCATAGTCTAATCATGCCTCTCTAATCGTCTTTCCCATTAACGATGCTGCAGCATGCCAAACAAGCGGATCCTAAGCATAGGATTAGAAGACATACAGATTGGATCTGAACCTCATTTCACTTAATATTGACTACACGGGCCACCTTTACTTTTAATGAACCTCAGCCATTAGGACATAAGAAAAGACTGTCCCTACACCGAGTTATGGGGTTAGATAATCGAGAAACTCCCTAATTCCAAAAAAATAAAATTATTTTTGCCAGAAAATGGTCAAAATAAAGGTATCCAACGGTATAAAAAGTCAGCACCTGAAAAAAGAAGTCATGGAAAAAATATGCGGATAACAGCATCACCACTTGAAGCGTTTAACAAGAAACATAACGTCTTCACTTGAGATGTTCCATGTTCACTAAATTGGCTTCTTTCTACCCTTCATCAGATGATTTAATGAAACCACCCGAAGGAGTTTCGATTATCGTTAAAAGATAGGTTTGGTAGATAGTTGTCATGGCGCATTCATTTAATTCATCCACAACTGCTGCAACTGGACAAGGGGCGTCTGTATATGAAATGACAGTTCACATTACCGAAATTTATCAATGAACAGACATCCTTTTACGAGTAAGAAGTATAAGGGGAATGCTATGTGAATATGACAACAAAATAGTCTACAGAGTAACTCACTCAAGCCTCCTGCTATAATCAAAACGAAAATAGGAAATCAAATGGGGAAGACTGAGCTAATGATCCGCAATTGTTGCAGAAAAGGAACAAAATACTCAAAATAAGGTGCATACGATCTCGAATTAAGAATGCGACGCGAATCCCCCAATTAAGAACTTTGGAAACGGTATCCGAAGATGATACACAGCGCTGAGCGAGGAGAAGAACAACAAAACTAGAGTCCGGGCCAGGTGCGTCGTAGCGTACCTTGTGAAAGCGATCTGTAGAACCTGCACGTCGAACTAAGGCTCGAATTCAGCCTCATCAAAGCCATCGCACTGTGCACCGGGAGCAGGAATCCTGAGCAGCAACCCAGCTCCGAAGGACACCTACTGGGAAAACCCAAAAGAAGTCACGGAAAGGCCACCAAATCCCGGAAATAATTCTTAAGGCCGCTCGACAAACCTGGGAGATGAGGAAAACCGGGTAGGGGCGATGGAAGGCTGGACCCTTGCCCTTGAGGAGTAGAACTGCGTCGCCTCAGCGGTGGATCCCCCCGGGGCGGACGCCCGCCGCGACCCCGATAAAACGCATTGCTTCACGTACGAGCGGAGGCACGAACGAGAAGCGCCGCTCACGGATCTGATACAGCTGGAGGCCATGGACGACGGGGTGGCGGGCGAGGTGCGAGTGCTCAGCTCCTCCGGAGAAATTTTAGGTTTCAGGGGCGGTCTGTCCCTCTCTGTCCCACCCGCTCTTTTTTAAATGGGCCCAAGAATGATGACCCAAGAGGATAACTTGAGAGAAGTCGGAGGCGTACCGACTAGGCATGGGGCTCCTCTTGTGAGGCAACCTCTTTCCCTATAGACTGAGGGGGGATTTCAGCTTCAGAGAGCAAGAAAGCCTCCTCATCCTCTGTGTATTCTTGGGTGGAGAAGAAGGCACGCCCCTGTGGTGCAGAAGAAGACTTCTGTGGGGTGGAGAAGGCTATTGGGTGCTGTTGAAGGTGACAAAGGCCGGTTCCGGGTGAAGTAACTGAGGTGAGCTCTACCTCAGCCCCATGACAATTTGCTATCAGAGCTCTGGGGATTCATGGGTAGGGGAACATCCCCTTAGAGGAGGTTATGGAAGCCCGCTTCCAAGTTGTAGAAGGCGGCTGGGAGATGTGCAGGCGACTGCAAGCTTGACAGTTGCCAGCACCGCCAATTAGTGGGCAAATGATGTAGATGTCAAGGAGATGGGCGAGGTACTGGAGGGCTTCACTAGACGTTGCATTGCTGACGTGCACATTGATGGGCATCGCGCAAGGGAGTTGGGTGACGTAACAAAGGGTCTCAGAGCCAAGGCATTGAAAAGAGAGTCCAATGGCTATAAAACTGAGAATTTTATGTGGGATCTCGACCACTGTTTTCAGGCAGTGCATACTTCAGAATGAGAGAAGATAATGCTCATGAGAGAAGCTCATGTACCTTTGTTGGAATGTGAAGTTGTGGAGGCAATACATAAATGAAAGATTGGATTCGACTCCTCATAGACACTTGAGATGGGTTTGTGAAGGAACTAAAGGATCAATTCCTTCAACAAACAGCATGTGGATGTCATGAGAGGAACTCGGTTGCTTGTGGTACACCATGAGAGGGTATGTGAAGTAGTTTGGTTCACTGCTTTTAGATGTCAAGAACACGTCAGATTAGCACAAATTGTTCAATTTTATGGCATACATGTAGAATAGGGTGCAAGCAGAGTTACAACAATGGGGGACACAAGATATATAGTTGGCCATGGCCATGACAAATGCCTTGGCGGACTACAAAGTTATTGAATTTGATGGAGGTGCCAACCAGTAGGAGAATAATGCCAATCATAAAGGTGATTGAGACTCGCATGGGAGTTATTGAAGGTAGAAGCGGGACAAGGGCCAAGTTATTGAAGCTAAACCAGACGTCGTGCTCAACAAGTCAACCCTCCGAGGTGAGATCGGTTTGTCTTCGGAACCCCATTATATGAAGAACTATCCCTCTTGTGCAGATAGGGGCTGATTGGCGGCAATAACAGCACCCAAAGCGTTAGAGGATGACAACTCAACAATAAGTCTATAGGTTCTACCATCATAGTCCATCCTACGCCTAATCCTTTAAGCCTGTCCTAAAATTGAATAATTTTGTCATCATTGAACATATTTTTCAAAATCAAAAGTAGTGAAGTAAATTATTTCACATATTTTCTTATGATGTGTGTGTGATGTAGTCCAACAAATGCCTCTTGTGCCATCTGCGCACAGTTCGTGAAGAAGAATTGATCTATCAACTCTTTAACGAACCCATCCCACGTGCTGATGAGGGGTCAGGTCCCATTCTCTATAGATATCCGCCACCACAGCTTTATGTCACAAGAAAGGTACATGCTCACGAGCATTACCTTATCTGATTTCAAGGTCTGCACCACCAGAAAACAATAGAAAAAATTCAATTTCCTAGCATTGCACTATGTGACCTTCGGATGTGCCACATTTGCTCGCTTCAGCAATGTGACATCTACAAGGAGGGCCTCCAACACCTCGTGTAACCCCTTGACATCTGCTTCTCATCCACTACGAACTGCCAGTACGAGCGACTAACTGGTTTGAAGCCACTTGCACATCTTTCAACCGGCGCTCTACGACCTGGACATGGGCTTCCATGGCCTACATGGCGGTAGACATCAATGTGATCCACTCGTCTCCGCCTGTGTCAATGTCCTATTGGATTCGCGGGACGTTACCCCGAAACCCATTCGTAGGGGTCCTCCCCTTTATGCCCCACACGTTTGCCGCGCCCTGCGCGCCTCCCGTGCATGCTGTGCCACCATGTGTTTCCTCGCGCCCTGTCGTCGTGCGCCTCGTCGCGCCGTGCCTTCTGCTTCGTATCGCGCCACGGGACCACATAGATGACTGCCCCTCCTCATGCTGGCAATACAAATCTGCGCCCTGAACCTGGATCCGGTGAGTTGGGAGCGTAACAACAGCTGTTAGGCGCAAGGCAGCCACTTTCCCGCCGCCAGCCCCTTTAGTTTTTCTTTCAGCTTAGGGTCTGGACCGCTGAGCCATGCACAGGTCTCTCTCTTTCTCGCTTATTGGTTCCTATCTATCACTTGTTTGTCCTTCCCACCGGCAGACATTTCGAGAACGAGTTTACTCACGAGGGAGGGCGACGCAAGTTGTGAAGGTTGTCAGTAGGAGCTGGAGAGGAATCCATAAGATCGAAAGGCCTACTTGACGGCCGTAAGGGGCTCCAAAAAGTCCTCTTCGCTATTCTGGTGAGCCCTCATTTTTATCATCCATCTTCGTCAACCTTATCAGCTGACTTTAGAAAGGATAATCGAGCAAGTCTACCATTCAATCTTTTACCCTTCGTTGATGAAAATAGATACTTTTTCTGGATGAACAGATAAAAAAATCAGAAAAAAGGAAAAAAATGTAGAGAGCGGGGGATGAATAGATATTTTACAACATTTTAGGCACGATACAGTCACGAGTCAATTGTTGAGCACAATCTTAACTATCATATTAGAAAACCTGTCAAGGCTGCTTATTTGAATTGCTGACGCATCAGACCAGGAGGTCGACTAACACTGATGATGGCATTAGACGGGCTTCCTCCCCTCCATCAACTTTCAGTTGACGACCATGGTTTTACTTCGAGGGGAAGGCCTGAAAGTCACATGCAGATGAAGTTGAGGATAAATTAAGATTCCTTTCTCGTATCCTAGGGATGAGATGAACGAGAAGTAAGTTTTCTAAGGAAAACCTCCCCTTTCCGCTCATCGACTACATAGTGTTCCATCAGATGAGGATGATGATTCATATATATATATATATATATATATATATATATATACTAGAAAAATTAGTGGTCCATAATAGCAACCAATTGTTGGTGATCATCATCAAGATCATCATCAAGATCATCATCATTTTTATGGATATGCATATTCAAGAAAATACCTGTTTTCCTCTGCATATATTTGTATTATGAGTGTGGGGAAGTAAATTTAAGTCTGATTGAGAATGGGAGGCCATGTGGGCGTAACTAATTTAGATTTTTCTGACTTTGGTGAATAAAGTTTGGAAAGTATAATTTCCTATAGTCAGCCATATATTTGTACGAGTCATGATGTCGTGTAAAAAAAAACATATTCAGACAAAAAGTGAAATATCTTGACGACGTGACGTGATTAGATTTGATCCAGTGCATGGCAAATGGCCTCACCTTGAAAGCCCTCCTGCGGCGAACCCAGGGGGACGGTATCTGAAGTCAAATACCAGTCAACGCGATACTTGAGCTCAGCGCTGTCTACCCTGCCACGTTGCGGTTCCCACGGCCATGAATGGGGTCAGACTTGACGGCACAGAGCAGAAAAACCCTGGCCGCCAGGCCCCCTCCCCCTCCCCCGGGCCGCCGGCGGCCGGAGGATCCAACTCCATAAAGAACGCCGACAGCGCACCGCCGACAGCAGGGTCTCGTGGTGGGATGAAGGGAGGAAGATAGAAGAGGGAGAAAACGACTGCATCCCACCTCCAATGTAGAGGACAGCATCGTTATCCTCGGCGGATATGCTGCACCGCAAAGAGACATCCCAGATGGTGGGTACCGAACGTAGAACCGCTCCTGACCAACTCGGAAGATCCGGAATCGGCGTCTCATGTATTCCCTTAAAAACTATCCCTCGACTCGGTGGCTTCAACACAAGGAAAATGAGGTGGGGCGGGAGAAGGGGAAGGGGGGCTGCATAGTGGGTCCTTCTTCGGGAAGATTGGGGCTGCTTTCCCCGACGGCGGCATGGACATGGGTGACTGGAAGACGCCACTGAGCTCATGTGGGCAAGACGACGAGACGTTGCTATTTACGCCTACGTGGCGCTGCGCTGGTTAACCGCGAGGGGGGAGGAGGAGGGAGGTTAGGAAACTAGAGGGCTGTGGAGGACTCAGGGGGGAAGGGGAAGGAGGGGGCTTGTGGACTGGTAAAACGGGCCTGGATTTGGTGGTGTCAAGTTTGAGAACGGGTCCACCGGCCCGCGAAAGCGACAAGGATTGGCCTAGTAACGACAGAGGAGTTTGAGTAACCGGCGGAAGTAAACCCATCTCTGTGTTCTTGATCGGACGGCCGACAGTGCGCTATAGAAGTCCCGTCGGGCATCGGGACGCGGACGTCGTTTGGGGTTTTCTCTCCATTTCATTTCTGGAGTGGAGACGACATGATGGGTTGGGGCTCACTCATGCAAGTATAGAGCGTGTGGTGTCCGTCCCCTCCCCTCTTGTTCTTCCTGGCTGCCGTTTCGCTCTCTTTTTCTGTCTAGCTCTCTCTCTCTCTCTCATACACACACACACACACACACCCTCTCTCTCACTCTCCCAACCCCTCTCTCTCTCTCTGAAGAGATCGTCTATCAGATCTTCCCCCACGGCGCAATGGTCGACCTCAACACGGTCTGCTGCATGTGTGGCGACGTTGGCTTCCCCGACAAACTCTTCCGATGTGCCCGATGCTTCTCTCGGTTCCAGCACTCGTACTTCCTCTCTCCCTTCCCCCACCGCCCCTCCTCTCTCTCTCTCTCTCTCTCTCTCTGTCTATCTCTCAATCCATGGTCCTTACAACGCTTCTACTCGTTCTCTGGTTATTCATGCCGCTCCTCGCACTGAATCTTCAGGTATTGTAGCAACTACTACGAGGACACCTCGGAGGCGGTCGGGTTCTGCGACTGGTGCCGCAGTGATGAACGCAAGTCCTCAAGGAAGCAGAAAGGAGCCCAAACCAAGAAGTCCTCGGTAGGGAAGGATCAGGCTGCGCTGACGGGCTACCAGGCAGACCACCCAGGCGACGAGAAGGCCAAGCAGGATGGAGGAAGCTACCGGGAGGATGGCGGCAGTGCCCGTGGCAAGAGCACCAGCGGGGCGGGGCCGTCAACTCGGCCGTCGGGACGCCGGTATAAGCTACTGAAGGATGTGTTGTGCTGACAGGCCTTAGTTTCTGTGTGGGCGGAAAGCTAGAAGACGTATTGTTAGGCCAGTGACAAGTGCTAGATGTAAAATTTTCAACGTCTGTTGTGTATATTTCTTATATATAAGTTTTATAATGCTGAGTTCTAATGTGAAAAACCACAGGGAAGGAATGGAATACCCCTCAAAGACTCTAGGACTCTGCTCCGTCCTTTCTCGCTCTTTTTCCCATCTTGTTTTCAGTTCCCGTACTCTCTCTCTCTCTCTCTCTCTCTCTCCCTCTCGCTAGTTCAGGAAACAGCGTTATCAAACCCGATGACCTGAAATCAGAATTCATTTTCAAAGGATTATGTACCAGTGCATGTTCTCATCAACCTGATATTGCGGTACAGCAGAATACAAAACGCTAGCTTCTTCGAACGTTCGTAAAGAGGGTGTGGCTGACCTAGTTCGTTAAGATCTGGGTTCATGATTTTATGAAAATTTGTTAGGAGTCAGTCATACCCATGGCTTCATTTCGCTACATAGAAATCTATTAACTTCATTGATGACGATATGTATACAGGAGCTCATAGAAACTGTTCACTTTGATAGATTAATCTTGTCCTTCCTCTGATCTTCGAAAGTATTTTTCAATGATCTGTCCAACTGATTTCCGAGGACCCAGAGTGTCACGGCGAAGGCCTTCTCCCAGTCGCCTGTTTTTATCTCAGATAGGCTTAGAAGAAACCGCAACGTTGCAGCAAAAGCTTTCCAAAGGAGCTGAACCGAGGGGCGGAGGGGATGACGACTGCAAAACTCAAACCTACCACGCTGCTGATCTGCCAATATCTGCGTGGGTGTGTGTGTGTGTGCGTGTGTGTGTGTGTGTGTGTGAGAGAGAGAGAGAGAGAGAGAGAGAGTAATCCTCCAAGGATGGGCAAAAGCCGTGATACGACCTCATGTTTTCTAGAAAAAGCAGGCGAGTGAGGATTGTCTAGCGTTTGAGTACGTCAAAAGGTGAGGGGAAAGCAAGAAAAGTGATACGTTCTTCATCACCTCCCTAAACCTATTTTTATCGAGCGCTCGTGACATCTTTCCTCATCCCAAGGGTTGAGGGGGAAATGGGTGTAGGGAGGAAGGGAGGGAGAGAGAGAGAGAGAGAGAGAGAGAAATAGATGGAAAGATTGGTAGAGAGAGAGAGAGATTGTGTGTGTGTGTGTGTGTTGTGGGGGGGGGGGGAGGGGCGGGGGGCAGAAATGGAGAGGGAGGGAGAGAGAGAACTTCTTGAAAGGCAGAAAATCCAAGGAGGCAGAAACAGACTCCCGGCGTCTGCTACCGGACGGCCTATGTATCAAAGGCAACCCAACAAATGGAACACAACAAAAAAGAAAAAGAGATCTGTGTTCTTGGCTGCGGTGAAAACCTGATCTCCGAGCACTTCTTCCTGCAACTGTGAAATTATTTATTCAACTACATAGTACACACAGTAAAGTAGGACTATACTATGTTGCCTCTTTTGACAACACATATGTCCCCCTCCCTCGTCGTCTTGTTCCTTGAAGGAACCCCCTTGCCCCCTGCCTGCTTCTCCATTTAAGGATGGTGCGAACTTAAACCGCAGGGGGGGAGTTCGTGAGCGGCGTACAGTAGAACAAGGTACCTCGTCCTGGAGCTAGCTGCCTGCGAGGGCCTCTTCCTCCTCCTCTTCACGATACTCTGCGACATCTCTGAGACCTCGCCCGGCCCCCCCGCGCCCTTCACCTTGTCTCTCTCCTCGCCACCAACTTGAGCCATGGTCGCCGTCGATGAAGAACCTTTTTCTCTCCATTTTCTTAGATATGTGACAGTTTCTTACTGCAAGTTGTACCCCGCCATGTGGGGATACGACGGCTTTCAACCTCGTTGAATGAGTTGTGATTTGACAGAGGAATCGCGAGGGTTGCTGTTTCTGTAGAAACGGTGTCAGGGCTTCCTGCTGAGAGCCAGGGTGGCTTCAAAGAATTGAGGAGATACTGTTGCAGGAGGCGATCGCCACTCTTCGTCGTAAAAAAATTGATATTGTTGCTGAATTAATAGCCCCTTTCGCTACGATCTCAACCGGTTACTACCTTCTTCAGATAACCATCGAGGACGACGAGGATTGCTTTATGAACCAAACTCCGTCCAACTCCTCTTCTTCAGCTAAAGCTGACTATTATCCCTTCTCATCTTATCCATCTCTTTGTGCTCTTGGTAGCTTCTCTTCGTCTGGTCATAGACCCTTTCACCTTGGCTATTCAACCTGATATACGAATGCGGTTTTCGGATCATCGTGCGTTTCAACTGACGTGATCCTGATGTGAGATCAGAGAGAGAGCAACGAGTGTCGAGGATGGTAGCTATAGAAGGATGCACCATTCACATGTGCGCCGCCGTAAAGCATACTGGTGTGGATTATTGTATCATCATTGAGAGAGCGAAGTGTAGAGTCAAGGAAAAGTCAAAACCGGTCCATCCTTCACACGTGCTGGGTGAGGACGATAGCAGTCTTTGAGAGAGAGAGAGAGAGAGATCAGCCACCAGGCTTCAGTGTGTGTGTCGACGGATAAACGGATTCACGTCCGCCGCCGTGGAGAATGGAATCGAATATTGCACTATCAGTGTGTGTGTGTGTGTGTGAGTGAAGGAGAGAGAGAGAGAGAGAGTAGAAAGGAAGGATGAACGGGTGCACCCTTCACCGAACCTGCATCGCCGTAAAGCGAGCTTGGCGTCGATGCCTTCCATTTTTCTTTACATAAACAGTTGGAACTTCATGTGATCTTCTTGATCGTACATTCACTGTGCATCGTCTTGCCGTTGGACCGCGCGCTTACGATTCTTGCGAACAGTACGATTGTATCCATTTTAGGCCTGTATGAACATTTATTCGCCTTCAACTACTCAGCCATTAAAGTACTACACACGGGATTTTGTAAAATAATTTTTTAATAGATTGCCGCCGGGAAATCGAAAGTTTATCTACCTGCGTGGGAGATAATGTCAATCTTGTTTCAATTACCTAACCTTCAATCTTATTACTATTTTAACAATTTTAAGTGTTTGCGATCTCCCACGCTAATTCTGTCTCCGTTCCAAGGTTCGTGAAAACATCTGATATGGATCGTGATCCGATACAATCTGATCATAATCTAGTAATTCTAGTGTACTAATTCATGTGTGCCGGCTGTACTCCAGTTCATTCAAATCTAAAGATAAATTTCTCAATGATTTGGTCAATATATATAACGATTTGTCAAGGGAAACACGGCTCGGAGTTGAATGACTTTTGCTGTCCGAACGGATGCTGTTCTCCCTGTTTGTGATTGACAACGGCCGGTCAACTCACAACAGCCCGCCGATTGGGTACCTCAAACTCACAGTTTTGCTTTCCCATCCTCTATGATTCATCTAGGTAGTTGCGTGTACGATTTGATCTCTCTCTTTCTCTCTCTCTCGTCTCTCGCTCATATTCGATATGACCGGTGGAAGGCCGGCACTGAAATGTCTTCATCTAGTAGAAAGGCCTCTCTCTCGGAGATTTCAATGAACGACGACCATTGAGCACCAAATGGGACAAAATGAGTAATCAAGAATGCGTGGAGCTCAGTTTATGACGACCAAAGGGCAAACCCAATCCATTTAACCGTCGACCAATTTCCATAAATGTCTACTATTTTGACGAAAAGGCTCCTGAGAGGTAGCCTAATTTCTGTTCGGATCTCCCGACATTTTTTCGGTGGGCTCCATGGAGAAACGAGGTAAATTCCGGTGGGGCCGGTCACACAAGGGGTCCACTTTGTGAGTGTGCCTGAATGGTGCTTATAGTTGGAAAAAAAATGTGCACCGACAAGGCGGCCCATGCCAGTAGAAAACATGAGGATCACCTTTACGCGTTACTCTGTTACTTCCCTTCAAGGAGAAGATGTACCTTCCGTCAAGATTCAGGAACTGGGACTCTTAAGGTGCAGCCCAAGATGACTTTTTTAACAAATTTAGACGTCAAAATCAAACCCAGAAAGGGATCGATAGGGGTGAATCCTGATTTAAAGCAGATTTTGACAAAGATAAGACCTAAGCTAAGAGTCTGAAAACTGTTTATTATTGCCATCTCTCTCTCTCTCTCTCTCTCTCTCTCCCTCTCTCTCATCGCTGCATTCAAAGGACCAAGGTTTCCGCAAACTTTATGTATGACCATGTTTATAACCTGTTTATGAACCGAATTTTTAATAATAGTTGCATATTGGCTTTTATCACGGTATATTGGTGATTATACAGAGGCTTCTATGCCTCTCCATTTCTGTCTCTTGACTATATACTTTATCAATTGTTGAGTCTACAATGTGTTTACTAGGCTTTTTTCCTTTGAGCCTGAATCGTTATTAATAGTCATGGACCGATTATTATAAAAATAGACTTGATTCTAAAGATGGACTGAGATTCTCTCCCTCTCTCTCTCTCTCTCTCTCTCAGAAAACATTATTTCTAGGCTTTTTCTCTATGCCTGACTTAATTTTAATTTTATATTTTATATTGGTAAAAAAATAGACGTGATTTTGATGATAAGCCTTGCTCAATGGGAATTGGCTTTGATTTGGAAGGCCTAGATTTTTTTTCCACGGTATTAGAGATAATGGTTACTATCAGGATGTAACACACTCATTTTTTTTATCCACACGATGGAACTCAGAAGCCAACTAGCCTATTAAAGAGGGTATTATGAATACTCTCATACTAAAATACCCTAGATCTAGACATAATTATAAAGTAGACTTACGCCATTCAATTCTAAATAGCTTGGAATTTGATGGCTGAATAATTTTCAAATGATCGGTGCATTCTAGTTTATTGACACCTCTATACATTGTCCAGATATGTACTTACGATTATACTATCATGACAAGGACGTGTATTCCCGTGTAGAGCCATCAACGTCAAGAAAACGGGTCGTTCACGCCGTCCCGGACCCTGATTTGGATTGAGAGCTGACTCTTGCAAGAAAGAAGGTAAAAGGCTGTTATCTTCTTAAGTTCAATAATTTACTGGGAAAATAGGGCATTTAGTCTCTCTCTCTCTCTCTCTCTCTCTCTCTCTTCTCTCTCTCGCTACAGTATGCCCTTTTCTCCTTGCTTTAATGAATTAATTTTCTCCCAATCTATACTATATTGAATTATTATTTCTCTATCTATGTTTCCTAGGGAGAAAGCCCAAAGAATCAGCTTGCTCAATCCCTCTATTCAGAATTGCCTCCAAAATAGTCGAGGTTACGAGAAAAGAAGATTCAGAGCATTTTAACGTATGAGGCCACAGCCAAGGCCCACAGGCAACCTCCTCGGATGACGTCGACGACATTCCCGATTCTTGCGGCGGAGGAGGTCTCCGATGCGAGGAGGGAATCGAGGCGGAAATGAGGGTTGGAGCCGTAGAGAAGTTGCATCCCTTCCACGTCGTCTCTGTGGAGCTTCAACTTCCTTTTCCGCGGGATCAAGCTAGGGTACATGATCGCTTCCTTCACGGGCGAATGAGCCAGGCCCAACACGTGGCCAATCTCGTGGGTCGCCACCGATTCGAGGTCAACCGCCACCGGGGATTGCTCCTTCTCAAAGTCCAACGCCCACGTCTCCGCCGTGTCCAGGTGCAGCCTTCCGTTCTCCGGCGAGAAGGCGTGTGCCAGCACCCCGAGCACTCCGTCGAAGGGCTCTCCGTCCCCATGGTCGCCGCCGTGGAATCCCACCTTGATATCGGCCGCCCAGTACTCCTCCACCTCCACGAAGCTCACCGGAATCACCGCCGCCCACCTCCCGAAGGCTCGCCGGAAAGCTGCCTCCACCTCCGCTCGCGGGATGTAATCGATGAAGTTTCCCGGGAAGAACCCGTAGGTGAGGTTCACGGGGGCCTTTCGCCGCCACGAGGGGCGCCCCGAGAAGAAGGCGTACCGCTGAGAATTCCGCCGCTGCGGGCGCATGTTCTGGTCGTCCACACCGCATCTCGGAGCCATCATCTGGTTCACGGTGGCACCATCGAGCCTGCCGGTGATGGCCATGCCGAGCTTCGACTGGTAGAGAGAGACGGCGGATTCCAGGACCTCGTCGAAGGCGTCGGTGAAGTTATTACCGTCCCTACTGGCGACTCTGCGGTGGTCGGAGAGGTTGGAGGGGAGGTACCCGAAGCGGTGGAGGTACCTCTTCAGCTCCGCCACGCCGGTCTTCTGATCGCCGAGCTCCGCGTCTACCAGGCCCTCGAACGCGGCCCAGGCGCCGCCAACCGACGGCGACCTGAGATCCCAAGGAGATGTTCGTGCTGCTGATGAGGGAGGATGTGCGACGACCATGGACAGTACGAGGAGGGGAACGATCGCCGGCAACATGGCCAAGCATGCGGAGGAGGAGAGGGAAGGAACAGGGCCGAGAGGAGAAGACGGAGCGGAGTCGTAACCCTGCGGAGAACTCGGTACTTAATGGAGAAGTCGCCGCCGAGTCTGCCGCCAGCTGCTCGCAGTTTAGGCCGCCGGACGACGGCGGAGGTTAGGGAAGCCGGCAGACCTTCCCTCCAGTGGGTGGCCAACGGTCTCTTCCCTTCTGGTTACGTTAGTTGCATCGGGGACAAGACTATTCACCGGGAGGTCCACTAAAGGTCCTCGTGGACGTGGGGCTATTGGGTTGGCCATCAGATGGCGGCGGGAGTGAGGCCCTTCCAAGAATATCTCCGTCAGCCGCTGTCGAGGAAACGTAGGCAAGTGGGACCCAGTAAAGGATCAGAAGGCCAGGGATGGGGCACGTCAGCATTTCGAACCGTAATGGCTGCCGCGTTTTTAATCTAGTACGTAATTATGGACATGGACCAGGGGTATATTTGAATGTGGGCCCAAGATCGATCCCTCAAGAAGCCACCAATTAGGTAGTATAATAATAGGGCTGGAAGTTTGTTGGACCCATCGGAAGACCGATGCTTTTTTCTTATTGGGCTGGCCCATATATATCCATCATAGCCTCACGACGTGGGGGTCACTTCACGGAGCCTTCGAGCACGCGGACCGTCGGATGAAGAGAAAACCAGCCTGCTTGATCTCTAAGGAAGTTGACCGAGCGCCGCCACCAAACCCGACCAAAACTGGATATTATATTATATTATGTATTTATATTAAATTGGGTGCGTTTATTTTATTTTAAACATAAAAATAAAATTCGCTCCTCACGCCAAAAGCCTGTTGCACCGCCCATCACTCTATCAACTCATGGCGAACGAATTTTTGACTCATAATCCAGTTCCAACCAAGAAAGCGAGAGAGAGCGAGCGAGCGAGCGAGAGCGAGAGAGAGAGAGAGAGAGAGTAGCTTTGTAGCGAGCGACTCAGCCGGGTTGGGTGTTTAGGTTGGTGTCGTCGTCGAAGGGACGTCGGCTTTGACGTTGGGAGATGAGACCGGCGAGGGACTCCTCGGCTGCGGCAAACTTGAATATCCTCACGGGACCTGCCGCTGGAACGGTCTTGGGATTGGGATAGAACCCCAAGGTCAACTTGTTGGATTATGACAGCCTTGCAACCACGGGTCTACGCTCTCTCTCTCTCTCTTTCTCTCTCTCTCGGTCCTCTTCCACTAGCTCCAAGCTCCTCGAGGCCGCTCGCCCTCCTTGAAGTCAACGCCGTGGTCTATGAATTGGCACGTAGAAAGAGAAGTTATGAGAGTAACTATGGGTTTGACGAAGGCTGGCCTTTGTCTAACTTTTCTGCCCCAAGAGGGAGGGGGGGGGGGGTGGGTACTGCCAAATCGGTAACAGGGACCGGCCACGAGGGCAAGCTTCCACGTAGGATTTCTCTTCTGTTCGGACTCTGACGCTTAGGCTTACGTAGGAAGCGATGTTCTGGACAGGACTTCAGAGCTTATCTCGAACTTAGTCCGGGGAAGATGACTCGCTAAGCTAGAAGAATGCGACAGATGGCTCCAATATTAATGAAAGAGAGGATTGACGGTGATCTGAAGACCAAGTCACCAGAAAGAGAGGATTGGGTATTGACGACTTTTGTGAAGGCCAATCTTGGATGAGCTCT